>PVJX010015062.1:0-43432 GCA_004027295.1 Dolichotis patagonum
CCATAAAGTGTAGAGATATATACACATTTAATTTGAAAAATTACAATTACACTAGAGAATAAGGAAATGCACTTCTGAGGGCAAAGGATTTTTGTTTGTTTGTTTTTACCAATACTACCTGTTGGCTGAGTTTTTTAAGGTAAGAGATAACACTGTAACTAAGTCCACAATCTAAATTATCTGATATCAGATTTGGAGCTCCCATCATCCTTAGTGCTTTCTTTAATGGCTATAAGGAAACAAAATACACAACAGTAAGAATAGAATAAATCTTAAAATACTCAAAGTTCAGTTATAAGGGGCAAAGGGATATGATTCATTTCTTAGAAGTCAAGGTGCTGCACATAAAACCAAACATGGAACATTAAAAAGTGGCAATGAAAATAGCAGAGAAGTAAGAAGCAGAAAGTAAAAAATCAGAAGAGAGTGGGATAAGAAGAGCAAGTAACAGCAAATTCAAACAAGTAAATTGCTTTCAGTCTTATTTCCCAAGTCACAAAATCATTTCACATTGCATTTTATTGTGTATCCCATTCCTGCCATGGTCGGTACCAATACACCCCAATTTCTCCTCCCAGTTAGATCAGTGGTTCCACTGAAGATTCTGCCTTTTCACCTCTAGAAACTTAGCTTCCCCCAACAAGGTCATGATGTTTTACAGTGCTTCTATTTCATAATGGGTCTAGGATATATTTAACAGTCAATAAAAAGCAGCTATGTCTTCGAATTTTTTTTTTGAGAGGGAAACGCCATATTAAGAATTTCTAGAGTTAAAAAGGGAAGTTGGTGTGATACATAAATTGAGACCTATTTATTCTTACATTCCAAAATTACAATTTCAGAGGGTTAGTTTTAATAAGAGAAACATAGATGTGTTTAATAAAAAAACCATGGCAGTTAAAAGAAACAAAATACAGAAAACAGTGCTCTTTTGTGCCATCATGAAATCTCGAAACTCTTATACATGGTTTGAGAAGACAGTGACGACACAAATCTTTGTAAAATAACCAGATGATTATCTTATTGCAGGAATAAAGCTTTTGATTCATTATTTCTTAGGACAACAATCATCAATGACAGTTAACACACACATTTACATATATACATATAAATACATACTAATAAGTAGTATGGAGGCAGAGTTTTTAAGTAGCTGTCAAAAGCCTGTCGCCACTTCAGATTTGGCTTAAGCTTGTGAACTTTAAACAAGTCATCTGTAACATAAAAACCAAATAAAATATTACATTATTCAGGTCTTAAATTCCAAGATCTAAATTAAGCAACTCACAGTTAGAAATTTCAGATTTCAATAACATTAGATAAACATTCCTTTGGAGTTCAACTGTTTTTTTCTGGTGGTTGAATCTACCAAAATTATACACCTTGGTCCCTGATTCACGATACTTTGACTTTCAATTTTTCAACTTTATGATAGTGAGAAACTGATATTCAGTAGAAACCAAACTCCAGACTCTCTTTGCTCAGTTTAGCCATATGCAGTATGATCCCGGTGAGCCAGACAATCATGAAGGGAAACAATTAATACAGTGCACTGTGTTGCTAAGCTATGACGATCTCTCGGGTGGGAGCATTAAATGCATTTTCAATGTACAGTATCAGACTTAATCCCATTGTAAGTCAAGGAACATCTATATTGTGTTTTTCTAAAAAATGAAACAGACCAGGAATGGTGATTCATGTCTATAATCCCAGCACTCGGGAGACTGAGGTAGCAGGATTGCTGTGAGTTCAAAGCCTGTACTACATAGTGACACCCCGTCTCAAAAAGATTTTCTCAAGTTACATATTCATCTTCCATTTATAAAACTACATAAAATATAATATTAAAATACTGACTGATCCACTTAAAATATTTTCCTGACCTGTTATATTGCTAAATCTACTGTAATAATTTTTGCCTGCAGGCAAATTAATAGTCACTGGTTCAGAATAAAATGATATTTCTTTCATTTAAACATACAGGAAGTTATTGTTTGTGCTGAAAGTATGATAAAAGTAGTAAGCCTCTAATTATATTCTGGATTCTGCATAACTGCCTCATACTTTATGTAGCCATGTTTACCTCCTTCTTTATTTGATTCCTGTATTACAGCTTTTTGATGGGGGTATACAGTCCTGAGACTGGAACCAAAGGTCTTCATAGTGAGCTACATCCCATTATGTAAAAAAAAAATAAAAATAAAAAAGTGAGTCCCTTTTTATTTTTTATTTTGAGAGAGGATCTTGCTAAGACACTAATTGCCCAGGCTGGGCTTGAACTTGAAATCCTCCTAGCTCAGTCTCCTAGAGTGCTGGTATCACAGGCATGTACCACACCCAGATATATTTCAGTATTTTGATTCAAACTTTGTGTCACACAAATATAAGGTGTTAGTTATGGGATGATTGTAATAGCTTGCACAGATGGCTTCTTTAAAATTATGTCCAGCTAAACACTTGATTACTACATCCATCTATAGAACTAAAGATATGTGCCTTAAATATGTAGACTTAAAGACTTAGGAGGAGAGTGATTTGATATAGAGGAAAGAAATATCTTTATCTTTTCAGACTTAAATTATTTGAATTCTCTAAGTACATTATATATACTGCATAAAGATTTCTGAAACATCCCATTTTTTCCTTCTAATTGCAAGAAGAATGTTTCTAATATAATTGAAAATTTGTCACAGACATCACAAGAAACTTCCACACATACTATAAATACCAACGATAGTAAAAATTCATCCTCTATTTTATTTCCTCATGTTTTATTATTTTTTAAAATCAAGTGCTTCATTTTCAGAGATAAAACCATGCTCAATTTCTCCAGAAATAGAGGCATTCTTGGAAATTCTGAATTACTTTAGTTAAGAAAAGCAATTATATATTTTCTCCCTTTTGCTGCTATTATACATTATTCACTCCTGCTGAAAAGAATTTAAATGAATTTACAGAGCCATAAAATATGGGTCTTTTGTTCTTTTGGTATGGGCTAGAAAGAACAAAGAAAATAGAGATCTGAAGTGATTTCTGATTCATTGCAGCATGTGTGTCCTTTATATACCATTCATATCTTGACGGAAAGAAATGAGACACCATAGCAATAGCCCATTATACTTTGTCTTTATGTGGAGTCTGCTAGGAATTAGGATTTTGAAAACTGACAAATATAAGTACAGGAGAGGTTCTTAGATATAAATAGATTAGCTAATCAGACTCAGTAATACTCTTAGTATTCTAACAGTGACAAGTACAATGATTCTGCTCAGGAGCTGCTTTAGTCTATTTATTTCTAGCCAGATTTTTTTTGAATGAGGGTCAGGGTAAAGAATAAAATATACCACATTCTAGATGGACAGTAGAGAGATTTTAGGGTGATAATGTTTTAAACACTACCTCTGTAGCTAAGAAAATCATTTTCATACCATTAGATATCTATTCACATGGGTCTCCAGGATGGTACAGTAAAGATATCATAAACAATAACTTAATCCACATTTGGAAGAAGAGGTAATCAGACTTTAATGAAGAGTAAAATGATTCTTCTAACACCCGAAAGCTACTGACATTTTGTCTTTCAGTTCCTTTCTCTTTATTTCCCTCTTCAAAGATAGGGCAGACCCAGATTTGAGTCCAAGCTCAGTGATTTCCCTAGCTGATAGCATTTGGATAAATCACTTTACCTTTCTGAGTCTCCATTTCATCTGTAAAATGGGATAAATGATAACTGCCTTAACACAGGACTGTTCTGAGGAACTGGATCACATAGCAAAGTGAACGAACAAACCAGTGTGAGCTGTTACACTATGCAGAGATTTATACCTATCAAATCACTCTCCTCCTAGTCTCCCTTCAGACACACATTGCTTTCTTTCTCATGAACATAACTGATCTCAATATGGAACTGGACCTTATTTTTCATACAAGTCCCTAGTCTTTAATTAAAGAAAAAGTGAATAAAATGTGGTATATTAAAAAAAAAAGATTTTACAAACACCCTGATTTCTATTGTTATTGGCCTTCAGCAGAAAAAATAATTTCTTAATTGGGAGAGGATATTTTTCGTCTGGAAGACTGATGACTTCCCTGTTGACATGATTTTTCTGGTAGTTCATTAAGTCTCACTTATCTATTCCATAGGCATGGGTGTCATATCTGTGGATTGAATGAAGTTTGGGTAAAACATTTTAGAAAAAAATGTGTCTGCACTGAACATTTATATTTTTCTTGTAGGACCTGTCTCAATTCATGGTTTTGCTCTACAAAAATCCCCAGAAAAGGAAGGGTCCTTGGCAACCTGCTCAGGACCACTTCTGTCTCTTTTAGATGGGAGCTTTCTGTCCTCTATATTTTTGTCATTATTCCCTAAATAATATAATATAACCATTTATATTTTAGACATTATACATAACCTAGAGATTATTTAAAGCATATAGGAGGACATGCTTAGATACTGTGCATACACTATGCCTTTTTATATAAAGAATTTGAGAATCTGAGGATTTTAGTAACCATGGGAGGACTGTAAGCTGTATATTTTCAGGTAATTTTTTATCTTATAAATTTTAATGACAAGGAGAGATGTAATCAGAATAGTGATTTCTGTGGCAGAATTGGTTCATGCATATAATACTATTTTCAGTTTAGTTAGAGATTAAACAATCAAAATTCTGTTTCTGAGCATTATAAAAAGTGTGTAATTTTGCCTGCCTTTTTACTAAATATCACTAAAACTGTACAACTATAGTATATTTTAGAAAATATATTCTTAGTATAATAGTGTTGTCTTCAAGAGTTAATATAAATATTAATAGTGATAATAATGATAGCATTTATTGAGCACTTATTATTTGTGAGGCAAGCTTTAAGCAGTTTAATTGTATTAACTCACTTAATTCTAATTAAATTCATTTGAGGTCATGGTATCATTATTCCATTTAACAGATGAAGAAACTGAGGCACAGAGAGGATATGTATCTTACTCAAGGTCACAAAACTCAAGTAGCAGAGCCACGATTCATAGTCAGGCAACTCTCCTATACGTCTATTATAAATCACTATGGATGTTATACTACCCAGAGAATGATTTCAGGTGGAAATGTAAGTTTGTCAATTTCAGAACCTTATTGTAAAACCCAAGTTTGTGACTCAGGAGCAGAAGTACCTCCAGCCTCAAAAGATATGAAAAACCCTATGCTTCTTGGAAGATACAAGTTACAGACAAGCCTGGTGATGGAAATTTAAAGCCCAAGAGTAGAATGGGAGTTAAGTCAAGAGGGGAATGACCCTCATCTGGATGTTTCAACCCAGAATCTCATATTCAACAAAAATATCTTTCTGTGATATATGTGCACCCATGTTTATAGCAGCACAATTTGTAATAGGTAAAACTTGGCAACAACCCAAATTCCCATCGACTGAAAAATGGATAAAAAGATGTGGCATTTTTATACAATGGAGTACTACTCATCTATAAAGAAAGATGAACTTGAGACTTTTATAGGTAAATGGATACCACTAGAGACAATACACATAAGCAAAATAAATCAGACTTGCATGTGCAAACATTGTATTGTCTTCCTAGTGTAAGAAACTGAAAGAGTAAATAAGAGCCAAAATATATGATATATATTGCGAAAGGGATGAAGCTGCTAAATAGTAAAGAACAACTGGGAAGAGGGAAAGGAGAAAAGAAAGAAAGGGGAAATATATATAGAAGATAGCTAAGGTAATTGTACTGCTAATTCTAATAGTTCTGGAAAGGAACCATTAGTGCTTATATTGTTTGATCAATTTTACATGCTTATATCTGGTAATCTGAGCAACTATTTTGAAAATAACAACATGCAATATAGTAACTATTGTTAATTTCCTACCATCTTGTTTTGAAATCCTGTACCATTTTTGTTGTTTTTGTTTTAGTCTCCTTAATATAAAAATTTAACAAATAGAAAATTGTAAAAGAATGTAAAATTTCTGTATCTCATTCAAATTAATAGTTCTATATCTCACTGAAATTAATAAAATAATGATACTGGTTGACTGCATGAATTATGGACACATCTACAATAACTCCTTAAAAATCTCTCCAGAAAGATCCCCTAAAATGTAACATATATGAAAATAAAATCTTAATAATTTTTAAATAGCTAAAAACAAGCTAGGGAAATGAAAAGCAGGGAGAAAAAAGTGAAAGTAAAAACATGAATTAGGAGAATTAAGCCCTACTTTAACAATAATTACATTAAACATAGATGTCTAAATATACCAACTGAAAGGCCAAGATTGGCAGAACAAATTAAAAAACACAAACTGGAAATGTGTTGTATATAAGAATCTTACTTGAAACTTAACAATTACAGGCAAGTTAAATTGAGGGGAAATGATATATCAGTCAAACATTAATTAAAGAAAAGCAGAACTAGCTATAATAATATCAGACAGAGTTGAGTTGAGAGCAAAGAAAATTAACAGAGATATATTATGTAAAATGAATCCAAGGATGAAAACACATCAATCCTAATGCACCAAACCACAATGTTGTAAAAGTTGTGAAGCAAAAAATGATGGAATTGAAAGAAAAACAGACAAATCCACAATTATAGCTGGAGACTTCATGTTTTTCTCATCAATTTATACAAAATCAGCAAAGATGTAGCGTAACATTAAGCAATAGGAATGATTTATAATATTTCACCCCAAAAGTGGATAACACAATTTATTCTGTAGCAAGGATGGAACATATGCAAGATATACAATATCCTGGGTCATAAAATGTGAAATTTTTATAAGAATGGATATCATACAAAATGTATTCTCTGGTTATAATAAAATCAACCTAGGAATAGGATTTGGGAAGAGAAAAATTAACGGGTAAATTTCAAAATACTTGGAAATTAAATGATATACTTCTAAATAATACATGGTTCAAAGAGGAAGTTATAAGAGATATTAAAAGATATTTAGAAGTAAATGAAAATGAAATGTAAAATGTAAAATACTAGCAGAAGCAGCTATATCAGTGCTCAAGGAAATTTATGACACTAAATCCTTATAATTAGATAAAAAGTAAAGGTCTCACACCAATAACCTAAGCAACAATCTAAGATATAATCCCCAAAATAATAAAAAAACAAAGTAAAAGAAGCCCAAAATAAGGAGAAAAAAATTAAAGAAATCAATGAGAGTTAAAAAAAGAAAAATAATTGATAAAATTAATTAAGCAAAGTGCTGTTTTGTTGACAAGATAATAAAAGTGGCAAATCTCTAATGAGGTTTACAAAGAGAAAAGAAGACATAAAACCCATGTTATCAATTGCAGGAGTGAAAAAAGTAATATCCCTACAGAGCCTGCATCTATCAAAAGGACAATAAAGAATTGCTAGACTCCACATACATAAATTTTGACAACCTAGATGAAATAGACCAATTTCATCAAAAGCATAAATAAGCATGATCAACAAAATCAAACAATAATTTGAGTAACTCTATAACTATGAAAGAAATTGGATGAACAACTTTAAAACTCCCGAAAGAAATCTACAGACTAATAATTTCACCGAAAAAATTTTATCAAATGTTTAAAGAATAATAATGTAACCATCAATTATGTACAGTCTACTTCCCAATTCATTTTATGAAGCTAGTACAGTTGAGCATTTTTATCTAGTTTTCACATCCACAGATTCCAACAATGGCAGGCTGAAAATACCCAATACTATGATGAATGTAGATGAGCAACTATATTTTCAACAACCTGGATTCAAGTCTTTTGAATATATACCCAGGAATGCTATTTTTGGATCACATGATAATTTTTTTTGAGACAGGGCTTTGCTATTTAGTTCAGGATAGCCTTGAACCCATTATGTAGCCCAGACTGGCCTCAAACTCATAGTGATTCTCCTACCTCAGTTTCCCAAGTGCTGGAATTAAAAATGTGTATCATTATGTTCAGCTGATAATTCTATTTTTAATATTCTGAAGAATCTCTATACTGTTTTCCATAGTAGTTGCACCATTTTACATTCCCAGTCACAGTGCACAAAGATTCCAATTTCTTCACATTCTCATCAACATTTGCTATTTTTTGATAATGGTCACTCTAATGGGTATAAGGTAATATCTCATTGTATGTTCAATTTATATTTTCTATGATTAGTGATTTGAGTATCTTTTCATATGCTTGTTAGCGACGTGTGCATATTCTTTGGAGAAATATCTATTCTAGTCCTTTGCCTGTTTTGTAATTGGGTTGTTCAATCTTTCTGCTGAATTTTAAGAGTTCTTTAGATAGCCTGATACTAATCCCTTATGAGAGTATGATTTGCAGATACATTTTTCCATTCTTTACATTGCTTTTACATGTTATCAATTGTATTCTTTAAAACACAAGATTTTATACATCTGACTGACTTCATCCCATTTTTTTAATTTGCTTTCATTACCTATGTTTTTGGTGTCACCTCTCTCTCTGTTATTTCTTACGACTACACATGAATCTATAATTATCACCAAATAAAAAGTGCGTAAGTGATAACATGCAGTATTTGTCATTCTGTGTCTGGTTTATTTCACTTAGCATGACAGTTACATATATTATTTGTATCTTTAAAAATTTACTAAGTTGATAGATCACAAGGTATATGTTCTTATTGTAATAACAGTACAAAAGAAGATAGGAAGACTTTCAGAGGTGATGGATACATCTGTGACATAAATTATGGTTATAGTTTCATGGTTGTATACTCATCTCCAAACTCACTAAGTTGTATACAGTCTTTTTATGCCAATCAGACTTTAATGCAGCTGTATTTTCTTAAGGAACTATCCAGCTCCTGGAAGATTAGGATTAGGGTTATTCCTAACAAAACTCCAAGTTTTCTGGACTCAATTAGTGTACAGAAATGCCAAGTGTACTTCAAAATAGGGAGAGAGTACTCATTAGAGCTTGCAACCGAGGGAATAACAGTAAGAACACATGCCAGAGGTCAAGTATGTCTTGTCTTTGATGTGCAAACAATAAAAACAAAACATGTAACATGCAAACTCTATTCTTTCACAGCAGTTTTTACATTTTTCTCAATTTTGTCATCCATTTTTCTTTGGCACATTTAAAATGCTTAATCTGTTATCTACTTTTGCTTTTGCTATATTTTACAAATGATTAAATGGCACATATTTTACTTACCTAAAAGAGGAAGTAAAACTGGGTAGTTGTAAGGCATCACAAAGAGGTTTACACAAGTTAAAGTTGTACTGGCTTTTAAATAACCAAATGGATATCCAAGTTCATTATATTTTCCACTACTAGTAACAAATACCTGTGAAGAACATGAAGTAATGACAATTATGGCAATAATGGCTTATGTAAAACTAAACTCATGGCAAAGTTCCATAGTAACATCTGTGGCACAATTTAATTGTAATTTAAAATAGGAATGGTGTTTTTAGCCTACATTTATGTCAAAATATATCATACTAAATTTAAATGTTCAGATTGCAATTTTACATAAATTACATTAAGAAATGAAACTATACAGCGTAATACTATACATAAAACAAATGAAATTATACAATGTAATTCAGGGACCATAGGCTACATCATAAGTGCCCCAAATGTTTATGTGGTTAGCACAATGGAAAATAAAGCTAAAATACCATTAAGTGATACCAGCCCTTAAAACAAATGAATTTCTAAAAAAAAAAAAAAGAAAGAAAAGAAAGAATAAGTGATGATCTGAGTACAGACTTTTAGGAAAAGGAAACATGATCCCGTGTCTAAAGCACACAATTATGAAAAATGTACTCAATTAAAGGATTATATAAACAGTGCTCTACTTTTCTTTGCTGTCCCAATACCCTACCAATTTGTCCATTTTTCACTTAATAAATATTTATTGAGCAACAATTATAAGGCAAGTCCTACTGAAAATTATTTTGAGGCAACAAAGAGATGCTTTGGTAGAATGTGGAAGGCATTTTCTCTAGATGTTAGAGCAAATATTCAATTAAGATTAAAATATTAATCTTCATTCAATATGAGTATCTTTTTATTCCTTATTGATATTTCTAATGTGATTTGTATTGTTTGCAGCCCATGCACACATTTCTCTAGCTTTCATGTTTACTGTGTATTTCATGTTCAGACTTTTATTAGTGCATGTTTGAGCTATATAATGAATACATTCATCTTGGGAAGTTAGTCCAAGTATATATCACATCTTAGGCCTTTTTACTTCGCCTTCCCTTCCTATTTCCTACTTCATCTTTAAAATCCTCTTCCCATTTGCAAAAGAATTACCCCCTCTTTTATTTTGCTATTCAAATTATTCATAATTTTGTATGAATGAGAAACTATATGATATTTAAGCTTTTCTGTGTGATTCTTTTACTAAGCGTCATGGTCTTAAGGTACATCCATTTTGCTACAAATCACTAAAATTTATCAAAACATATGGAACCCTTCAGAAATGTGTGTCTTCCTTGTGCATGGGTCTCTTTCTCATTTCAATTTTAGTGTATGTGCTGCCAAAGCAAGCACCATGTTTGTTTTTTTGAGACAGTGTCTTGTTATGTAGGTCGTCATTCAGGCTGGCCTAGAACTCACTATGTGACCAGGCCAGCTTGGAGTCACAGCAATTGTCCTGCCTCAGCCTCCCTAATGCAGGTATGCACCACCATGCTGGATATGACTCGGATTCTGACTCAGGACACCAGTATATTCTGTTAGAGACCTACACCTTTACGTTTCTAAAGTCCTTTGGTAGGATCATTTATGACAAAATTTGAACCCTGATGTTTAACAGCCTCTATTTACCTTATGAGTTCTTAGTTGCAGCAAAATCACCTACCAGTTCACTAAATTTTTGTTGTGTTTCAAAGATACTATGCATAAATCTTTCCTATGAGATTCACAATGCTGCAAATCATGGGTTGTGCTGAAACACAATTCTGCTAGATTTCATGCTGCAATTTGCATGTCAATATAAACAGGTAACAGTAACGAAACATGCTGAATTTTATTTCCTAAGTGTATGGATTAGAAGAGGAAAAAGGCTATCATAAAATATAAAAAGTATATATTTAAGTCTAGGAATCAGGTCTAGAATTCCTGGGAAAGGAAAGGCACTTTTTTTCTTTTTATCTCTCACCCACCCTTAATTCCTCCCTCTTTTCTTTTCTTCCTTTGCATAAACCTCTTAAATTTTTCTAAATTTCCTGTCACCCACAAGCTGATAGAATTTGGGGGGACTCCAAGTAATAATTAGAGGCTGTATAGTCCAGAGAAAGTAAGCGTCCAGTACAAGGCAAGATATTTGGTGGCAGAGCTAGGGTTTGAACCTGAACTCCATTATCAGCCTGCCAAACTGCCTGTCATTTGGTTCATTTTATTCTTTTTTTTTTGTACCAAGGATCGAACTCATGACCTCACACTTGCCAGTCAGGTGCTTATGCCACTCAGCTAAACCGATAGCCCCTCATTTTATTCTTTTTTATTCTCTTGTCCTTTTTTTTATTGGTACCGGGGATCGAACTCATGACCACGCGCTTGCAAGACAGGTGCTTATGCTGCTGAGCTAAATCCCCAGCACTTCTTTTTTATTCTCAATAATTTATCACATTAGTTGCTAGGAGTTACGGTGTAAACCTGTAATCCCCACACTCAGGAGGCTGAGGCAGGAGGAACACCATGAGTTCAAGGCCAAGCTGGGTTACAGAGTGAGACCCTGTTTCAAAAAAAAAATATATATATATATCTATATATATCTCGCATTAAAGTACATTTGCGTAATATACGGTCTGGACAAAAGACCTTTTATTTGAGGAGTCATGCAATAGTAAAGATAGGATTTCTTAAGTTTCTTTGAAGAACGTTTCAAAGGAATGTACTATATATAAAAGAAATTTTATTTTTAGGAAAATGTATAATTTGTGATTCTATTTGCTTTCATTACAAAAATGCTTTTCAACCCATACATTCAAATCTTATAGCTTTATTTTATGTTAGCATTCTGTTACCCACATCTCTAGATTTCTAGCGTTTTTTTGGTAAATACTCTCCTGTCTTCTCTGGCCACTAGCCGGCAAACCCCAATAGGAATAACTAACCTGCCTTCTAACAGAATTAGTCAGTTTTACCTCTCTTTGAACGGATATAAAGTGGCATTATACAGTAAGCATAGTTATTTATTCTGTCTTCCTCAAAATTGTATTTTTGAGAATGGTCTGTTTCTTGCCTTTTTACATCCTTGATTCACGCCTATTCCTTTTTTCTAACTCCTTTTAGCATCTTGGGGGAAGTAAAGTAGCTTACAGACAGTGAGTAGCAATAATCCTGCATTTTAGGATGAAACAGATGGAAGTCTGAAAGTGTTCCTTGCAAAAATAGAATCTAACAATTACTAGTTGCTATATGGCTCTGTAGTTTAGAGATGGAACAAACATCCTTACAGTGTGGGAATCTTCTGCTATATCTAAATAAAAAGTCTGTGACTACAATGTCTATTTTTTTACAAATTAAATCCTAAAGATGACTCCATTAACCAATTGTGAAAGTCCTTCTGGCTGCAGCACAAAATAAGGAAGGGCCACTGTATGATGTATCTATGAATTTGTCTTATCTGGGTTGCCAGTATGCTATATATGCCAGTGTGGTGTTTACTACAGGAAAAAGAGTATTATTACATTATACTAATATAGAAATGGAATTCAAGGACTATGGTTTCTATCCCAAATAGCCTATATTTCCAATCTGTCAAGTTCAAACTAGGGGCTGAAAGCTTTGCATCAGCTTCGCAAACAATACCTGAATAGAATTATATCTTTTAGGTTAGGGTATTTTTTTTGGTGGTGGTGGTGGTGGTGGTACCTGGGATTGAACCTAATAGTGCTCTACCATACAGCTCCATCTCCAGCCCATTTTATTTTGTTAAGACAGTGTTTCACTAAATTTCCCAGGTTGGCCTCAAACCTGTGATCCTGTTGCCTAAGTCTCCCAAGAGTCTGGGATTAAAGGTGTGTGCTACCACACCTGAATAAGTTACAGATGACTAACCTGGAGTCCATGGACAGGCTCTGAGGAAGAGGGAAGCCAAAGTCTTCAAATATATAAGTATTACATTCTATTATCTTAAATGGCAATGTATGGTTAGCTAATGATTCATATAGTCTGAATTTATTTACTTGGCCCTGTTGCTTACTTGATAGCATTTGTGAGAAAAACAGTCTAGTATTTTTAGATTAACCTTTGAAACTTGTGAAAACAAAGTCCTGATTCCAGAGTGATCACAGACATTTGGCCAATAAGTACGCATAAGTACCTGCCAGCAGGTATGGGGAGACTTTCGTTCCAAGATATACTGAGTTAAGGGAGAAGGTTCAAGTTCATATTTGTCGAAGGGCAGTTTATCTATAACCATAGGCTCACAATCTACACAGGAGAACCTCACAACAGGATGAGATGTTCTTGGTGGCTAAAATAAAAGAAGAAAATATGATCAGGTAGCAAACAAGTTTCCATTTCTGATAACTCTGTTAGCTCTTTCGTATTTTTTAAACCATCACTGAGATACTGACTAATGCTTTGAGAAGGAGTTATTAGACCTATGGGAATCAACAATGGCTTTCTTGTGAAGAAGGGACTCATTCTTTATCTAATACTAATTAGCTACCGTCTACTTAGTATTAAGAACCAGAAAAGTAAATTGCAACACTCATAAAAAGAATTTCAGTGAAAGAAAAAGTGCTTTGAATATATTTAAGAAGACACTATAATCCATAGGATGAACCTTGAATTTCAGATCCATTTTGTGATCACCAAGCATTACCTGCCCTTCATTCCTTTGTACTGCTTGTTTATAGATAACTCAAGTACTGCTGCAGAAAAATCCATGAAATTTTCTAATGAGTTATGGCAGAATTAACACTACTAACAAGTAAGATGAAAAATAGTAAAGGCATGGAAAGGACAAGATAGAGACTGATAGTGAGCTAGTCATAAGTCCAGGGCCCAGATAGACAATGTTGCTCATACCTACATGCTTGTCTTACATAGCCAAATCTAGAGATATTTTCGGTAGGGCTGCAAAGGTCATTTTTTATTGGGATTAACTTGTGACTGGAGAGCACCAGAGAGAGAAAGAAGTACATCAAGGGCTGAGAGATCTGGAAGAATAATAGATATATGATACAGTATCTTTGCATCTTTATAAATGGGAAAACACATTCACTTGCCTTTATCATTTACAAGCTACAAGCTACAAGATGTTTTGAGAGCTGAGAAAAATAGTCCTCAAATGAGCCTTTAAAGATAAGCTGTATGTGAATCACTAGAGATTATTTTTTTAAAAAAACATTGCTTATTTACCCATCACTGAAAAGTGCATTGCTATAGAACCAAAGTTCAATGATTAAAAAAGATGAATTGTAGATTGACCAAGTTCCATTATGTATCTTATGACTTCCTAAGAAGCAGATCTTTGAAGATGTTTTGAACATGTTTCTAAAACCTATATGAGGTGTAAACTAGGTTTCAATTTCCTGTGGCTGTGTATGAAAACCAATGCCAGTGTCTTTTTAGGTGCTGTGTTTACTAAGTAAATGAAGTCAGCTGCTCTGAGATATAAATAAAGTCACTGATAATGACAATATCCAAAATAACAATGTATTAACGTCCAAAGATGACAGCTCAAGTGAAAAAGGCAGCTTAAGGAAAAAGTGAAAAAGCTGTAAAGTAAAGGAAGTTCTCCTTCTTTGCTTTTAGGAACAAGGTAGACTTTTAGTAAGAGATAGAAAACAAAAGAGAGATCTCAAAAGCCTCAAAACTCTCTCAAAAGGTTCACTATAATCAGTAAGCGAAAAATCCACACAATCTTTACCTTTTTGTTTCATGATACTTACTAGTGAAGGTAAATTCTGATCTGGCCAAAATGATTCTGGAATTGGCCAATGTCCAACAGGAACACCAGTTTTAGAGTTAGGCCGTACATAAATGAGTTTATGACAACTATGCCATGGTTGAGCAGCAAATGAATTGCTTGGCCTAGATGAATCCATAAGTCCATCTAAAACAAAGGACAGACTGGGGCGTGAATTTCTTTTTACAGCTGCTGATCTATGTGTACAAATTTTCCATCTAAAGGCAGATATAAAAAACAATGATTCATGAAAAATGGAAGGAAAAAAGTGACATGAGTAGGATTCCTAAATGTTCTCTCTAGTTATTCTTTTCTTCTAATCAACCCTCTTTCATTCAATATGCCTCACCATCCTTAACCTACTATGAGAATATATACTTATGTGAAAAACTATTATAAAACTAACTTTGTATTTTGAAACCTGGAACACATAAACACACTAAAACATTACAGCTATTTTTTAAAGAATTTAATTACAGCTATTTGTAAGAATTTAATTGAGTAAATGAAATAATTTTACATTTTCACTTATTTTAGTATTACTTTCACAAATGATTACTCTAGACCAAGAGATTTACTGAGGACCAGCGGGCTCTAGAGAGAACATGTAACGGTTTTGGAGAAGTTCTGTGAAGTTGAACTCACAACTCTGGGGATGTGCATTTTTCTTAGGAAACAGTTTTTCACTTTCATCAAAATCTGAAAGGTTAAGATCTCTAGAAAAGGAGAATTGGAGCTAGAAAGAAAATCTGAGTTATTTTTTCACATAAGACTCCAAACCCCAGAAATTTCCATATGAAAGTTCCCAGTTCACATTGCGTGCCTTGTCCCAGTCCTCAGTCCTTCATGGAAAGTTTTCTTATGGGGTCTAAGAAGCTCCTAAAATTATTATGCGTAAAATTATGTGTATGGCCTATATCTTTTTTTCTAGGGAAAAAGGTTTACATTTTTTCCAATAGCTTCTCAAAGAAATTTAGGAGCCAAATGGAAAAAAAAATCAGGAACTGCAGGGTTCACTGTCTGAGACAGAAATGTGTAGCTTTCTGCCATGTGTGTTTGGCCCCTATGGTCTTGGCCATGGCAATTAAAATGTATGTATCAGAGGGGATAAGCACTATGGTAATAAGTTTGTATGTGTATAAATGTGCAGGAACTGACAGAAATGAGGAGGACTAGTAACCAAGAACAACAGAGCTCTAAGGGAATCTTGCATCACATTAGTATAGTGTGGTTTAGTTTCCTGACCCCTTCAAAATCCACACACGTGTAGTCACAAATGTCCATTCACAAAGCATCTGGAAAATCATTACATTTTAACTTCCCCTATGCAAAAGTAGCTCTGCTCTTATTCATTTAGAATCAGACAGTCTTTTTTTTCTCTTTGGTACCAGGGATTGAACTCACAACCTCACATTTGGCAAGCAGGTGCTTACGCCGCTGAGCTAAACCCCTGGCTCTAGAATCAGACATTCTATAAAATCTCATTTTAAAAGGCTCTATAGTTAAAAAGTAACAGGAAAATACTGGTGTAGAAGCTTACAGAACATTCTAAGTTCCTGGATAAACCATTCATATACTCTTGCTATAGGGTAGTAACTAAAACAACTTTGATCAAGATAGTTTGGCATATCTGGTACTCACAGTCCCGAAACAAGATTACCAGGTAAGTGACACACTGTAGGAAACATCCAGACATTTTGTGAATAGAGAGGGAATGAGTCAGTGTCATCCCAAAACTGGGGCAGGGGAATATAAAATGATTTAGGGAAAGGAAGAATTTTCCTAGGAATACTGAACATAAAAATTGAAGTTGTTAGAATTCAGCTGACTGACACATCCACATAGGCAAAGAAAAGACAGTGTTTTGTTTAGATGTTTGTAACCACTCAAATGTACATGGATAATGAAGACTATCCCTATTATGATTTGTTAACATATTCTGAATGTCAGATCATTCTCCTATGCAACACTTTAGGGTTTAAAAATGTTAGCCACCATACCTTCTCCAACAGGAAGTGGATCTGGTCCCGTTTTTTCAAAATTAATAACTACACCACTCTGTACTTTTTGAACTAGAGATTCTAAACATTGATTCAACATTCGTTGTGTTCTAACGCAGTAGGAGCGACCTATGCCAGAGGGGAAAACAAACAGCACGAATTTGATTGAAGTAATACAAACATCTGAAATTCTAAAATATAACTTGGAATAATCACAGTTGCATTGGCAGCAAGTATAGTAGCAATAATGAGATTACGCATCAGAGTTAAAAGATTTTAGAAGAAAACAAGCAAAGTCTAGATGTGGCCTTTAATGAAAATTATTTACTTCTGCCATAGATTCTTCCTTCAGAAATATGAAATTTTGCCAGTACCTCCTGTGACTTCACACATTTGTGTGATGGCTGATTCATCAGTTGGTACACTCCCTAGCTGCTCTGGTTCTGTACAAGCCACTCCAGGCAAACGCAACACCAGGGCAAATAACCTCTGATCCCAACGAAAAGGTTCTTTGGTTAGTTCACTTCCAGGCAGAGGAGAATTCAAAGGAAGATGAAGCTGATAAGGCAAAATTTGAAAAAGTTCATCATAACAACCCAGATACAAATGAAGAAAGAGTTAAAAGGCTTACTTTTCTTTCATGAAACTCAATAAAATTAAGCAATCTTTCAAGGATTCCCAAGATAGCACATTTGTCTAAACTTTATTCTTAACTGGAAATACATACTTCCCACAGAAATAGCTGCATATTCTCTGCCATTTAAGTGAAATTGAAAAATAAAATCTCACCTCTTCTTGAACACTAGCAGTACTTGTTAACTTGTTTCCATCTGTGATGGTAATTAAAATAGATGGCTCTAAAAAAAATGGATTTCTCCCCTAAAATACATGTAAAAAGAATTAGAGTTGTATAAAGTAATAAAATTGTATTTAAACTTTTACATTTGCCTTAATGATCTCCCCAGTAAATGTTAAAATCTGCCTGGATATATAAAAAGATTAGGGACTGAAATTAATAGGTATCAACATAATCTTGAAAGAAGTAACACTTCTATGAACTGAGAAATTCTTATATTTCAAAAACTCCTCAAGCCAAAATACTTTTATCTCTCAGCTTTCTAAGTAATGACAATGTGATATTAAAGTGATAATGGCAGTATCACCCACAACTATGCATCCATTCACCTGAGTCAGAATCCTAACACAGATGAGGGACACTAGTGACAAACCCTGCAACCTGAAGAGTGATTCTAGAGATCATGAGCAGAGTTTTTAAAGTAGATAAGGACAATGGTGGCAGCAGCAAATGCTTTTCTGGCTTCCTTTCACTCTACAGTCTTTACATGAGAGTGGGCGGGGCAAGGGGTTGATACACAAAGATTCTCTTCAACTGTCTTCTTCCAATATTTCTCAGCAATTTATTCACCCCATTCTCAGATATCTGATGATCTGGTGGCAGGCAATTTTAACATCAAACTACATAAGAATCAAAAGGAGGTTTTAAAAAATTATGTATCTAAAAATTATATGAATCCCTCTCTCTCTCTCTCTCTCTCTCTCTCTCTCTCTCTCTCTCTCTCTCTCCCCCAGAAATTGAATTGATGACCTTGCACTTGTCAGGCAGGTGCTGTGCTGCTGAGCTATATCCCTGGCCATGAACCTCTTTAGAGGATATAAACAGTAGCAGAAATCTTGGTAACCATGCCCAATTTTGAATTCTTACCCCAAGTCACCAAAGGAAATCAGCTGTACTCACTCAAAATTTTTTTACCTGTCCATAATTGTCTATTCCAGATATTAATCTATTGAGATTTAACAAGTCAAATGAAGATCTTAGAGCCTGACCAAGAGTAGTCAGTCCAGAAGCCTGAAGATTTTTTAGTTCGCTCATGAACGTTGCGTGATTTTCCTTCCAACCAGCCTGAAAACCAAACATTTACAAAGAAATTCTTGATTATACAACAAGCAATATATAAAATGCAAAGAAGCACTAAGTAGAAACTATTTGTCCACTTGACAAATTAATTGATCTTTAATATAATTCAATTCTGCACCTTGACTGATCTCAGAGCTAAAGCAAGGATCAGTTTCAGAAAGATCAGCTAGATTTAATGATCAAGAGCAAAGAATTCAAGCAAATAATCCATGGTATTCATTGTAACAGGAGAGCTTTGACTTAAGAGTTCTGTTCAGGCTCAATCAAATCTACCAAAATATCTCAGTTACCTCAGCTTGACACTGAAGATGGGCTTGGAGAAGGGGACAGCAAGGAAGAATTACTTTTTAAATGCATTGTCCTGGATAGAGCAAACTTGGCTTTCAAGTGTGTGATCTCTGGAATCTTTTTAAGATTCTTTTTCCCAAACAACATTTTCCATTCAAATGAAAAGACAGGGAAACTATAGGAAGACAGCCACACTTATTTGGAGACAATGCTTCTGGCACTATCAAGCATTCAGAAAGCCTTAAATCTACCTACAGTAAGAGGAGAAAAAAATGCAACAGTCCTTTGGCAAACAGAGAGCACTCTCTAGGTGCCCCCAGCAGCTATGAATAGCAGCAAAGAACCAAAGACCCAAAGTCAACAACCAACATGCTCTGATCAATTGGGTTGTAGAAGAGAAGGAAGGAAAGGATCCTGCTGCCTGTTCAGTAATGGCTACAAAAGCAAAGCAGCACAAAATGCCAAGAAGAGAAGCCAAAAGAATATGGCAGCTATGAGTATGTGTCAGATGAGTGGGCCAGCAAGGGTGAAGGTAGATAGTATGGCTAGGTAACATGGTGGACAAAACAGCCACCTGAGTCCCAGTAAACCCAAGACAGTGGGGTGATAGGATGAATGCTGAAGTGATGCCCAATGAGCCAGTACAGCTGGAGGAGGAAAGCAGGAACAAATCATACAGAGACAAACTACATGACTTAAATTTTGTGTTAGCCTAAGGCTACAGCACTCATTTCCGGTTTCATGGCCTCCCAAAGCACCATGAGATATGGAGGCCATATGGAGGCTGAATAAACAAGATGGGGCATTTGAAGACGCCTGAAGATCACAAGACCCACTGATGTGAGGAGTGAAGGGGACCATGGAAAAGAAGAAAACAAAGAGTTCACAAAAGGGTAGGAGTTATTGGAGAACCACAAGTTAATTTGATTATCATTGCTCTGGGCACATGACTGGAGGTAAGGCTGATAAGACAATTTGTGCTTTGACTGTAAAGTACTTTGAACATCATGCTCAGTAGTTTGGATTATTATCTGTCAGCCCTGGGATGAAGTGGGTGTTTTGAATTAGGGGAGTGGCATGATCAGAGCCGCATTTTAGCAAGATCATTCTGCTGGGAGGTGAGGCTAAATTGAGGGGTGGAGGAGAGTACGAAGCTCCAGGCAGGGAAACTGGTTTGGAGACTGTTGCAATAGCTCATGAGAACAGTGATGAAAGCCTGAGTTGGAGCAGCGAGGACAGACAGGAGGTGGCAGATTAAAGACGTATTTCAAGAAGTGGAGTCATAAGGATTTAGCTAATTAAAGGGATGAGTGAGGGAGAATGGGTCATGTACTAGGTTGGGGTATCCGACCTGGGCAAACCTATGAATGGTCAGATCTTCATGCAGAAGCCACTTTATAAAGTCGACTTTTTTGAAGTCACTTCATTTAGCAATCTGATTTCCACACAGTAAACTTACATTTATGTTATATTAAGTAGTGGGCTGCTGGAAGGCCCCTGGAATAATTAAGGGTATGATTAAAGTCAAAGGAGCAGACCATTTGGTTGGTAAAGTGCTGGCAAAAGATTTGGGTGTCACTTTATAACTCATCAATATTTCAAGTAATGTCCTGATTGCTAGCCTTATTCATCAATCTGTCAGAGTAATTACTACAGTATTTTAAATTTCCTTTATAATACACAATCAAAAATATTTTACAAATAGTTTCAACAGCTGAATCTCTGACACTGTGTTTTGGTCAGTTGCAATCCTTGGCAACAAATTGGACAATATAAGAAATTCAAAATGCTGTTCCTACCTCAGTACTACATAGCATGTGAGCTACATTTACTACCAAAAACCACGCAAATTTTTAGTAGCATTCGAGCTCCTATTTCCAGATAAAAACTAAATGCTCCTCTCCGTTATCAAAATGCTGTAGGAAAAAAAAGTCCCACAGATTAATTGCAATGAGAACTTTATTAATGTGAAAAATTTCTTCCACAATGACCATTCTAAAGAGCAGGAAAAGGACACATATGGCCATTCGTTGCCTGAAATTAATTTTTATCACAAATGAATTCAAAGACAGCTAATTTGCATTTTTCTTTTCTTCAGAGTACTGTAGAGTCAAACCATGGCCTCTCACATGCTAACTACTCAATACCACTGAGCTACATCTCCAACCTCTGATTTGCCATCTCAAAAGTCTTCTTTCAAAATATTTTACTTCAAAGATACCCTACTCTCATGTCAGCAAAACCTTTATTCCTGATAATAATTTCCATACCTTCTTGGAGAACTGGAGCTTACAAAGTGCTTTCACACTTCACAGTGGCATAAGATAACCCTATAAAAATAGACACAACAATACCAACCCTATTTTGACCTTCCTCCCTGCCTCCCCACTCCCTGTCTCCCTCCCTTCTTGCAGTATAGAGGACTGACCCAGGGCCTTTAAGATACACTCCAGCCATCTTTAATTTTTTTTAAAATTTTGAGATAAGGTCTTACTAAGAAACTAAGTTCACAACTTTGCTCAAATTTGGAATATTCTTGCTTTAGCCTCCTAGGGTCCTAGTATTATAGGAATGGGCCACCATGCCCACCTCCCTTTTTCATTTTAACAAACTAGGCAGAAGTGAGAGGTATATGTTGCTTGTGGGGGTGACAAATCACACTCTAGAACTAAAGTATCTGAAATAGTATCTCTTAACCACATGTGGCTACTGAGCACTTGAAACGTGGCTAGTCTGAATCAAGATGTGAGGCAAGTGTAGAATACACATGGGAGTTATTCATTTCATTCTTGGGTCTTGCTTGAGATGGAACCCAGGACCTTGTACATACTAGAAAAGTGTTCTACCACTGAGCTACCTCCCAGCTCCACCCATAACATATTGAGGATATAGACCACCTCAATGAAAGAATGCAAAATATCTCACTCACTTTTATATTGACTACATGTTGAAGTAATACTGTTTTGGATGTGCTCAGTTAAAAATGTATTAGTAAAAATAGTTGCCCCTGTTACTTTTCAGTGTGGTAACTAGAATGTTTTACGTGTATGGCTGAGGGTGACATTGCATTTCTATTGGACATTGATGTTTCAGAGGGACCCGAAGGTCAGGCAGGGGAGCTTGGCCTTGAGGTTGTAGACAGTAAAGTCAATCCAGATTCCAAGGCAGGAGGACACAGGATAAAAGCAGCATCTCAGGAAAATCAGTCTGTTAGCAACACAGACAGACTGGAGTAAAGGAAACTGTAGCCAGAAAGAGAAGCTATGAGGCCCAAATAGTAATCCAGGCCTGTGAGAATTAGGACCTGATTTAGGATGGGAATAGAGGAGTTCACTGAGAAACATTTGAAATAAATGAGATAGTAACAGTGCACTGCCTCTGTTACTAAGGGGGTGAGACAATAAAAGGTGATCAGGTAGCTCCTACTCTGGGAGACCTAAGGAAGGAAGTTTTAGGACAAAGTAGTGGTTGGGATAGGTAAAATCTTAAGCTAAGATTTGGCTTCACTGTCAAGACTTAAATATCTCTCAGAGGTAAAATGATGATAGATAATAGTTACTGGTGCCTGTGAGTGCTAAGAACTCAATTATGCAAAACACAACATCTTAATATACATCCTTCTCATCTGAGCCTCATAATCATCTTCTAGGTAGGTGCTATTATTGTGTCTATTATATTAAGATATTGAAGCTCAGCAAGGCTAGGCAACTTGTCCAAGTCAAACTAGTAGTAACTGGCATAGTCAGAATTTGAACTCAAGTACCTTAACTTTAGAACCTCCCCCAGCACTTCAGCCTTTAGATCCTACAATTCTTCCATATATTCACTTCATGGACATGTCTTGTGAGATTAGCTTAAAAGTTCTTAAGTTTAATGGAGTTTCCAAATTTCATTTAATGTAAGCCTAGTTTCCCTTATGTCTAAATACAGAGCAACTGGGTACAGGGGGCAGTGACTTAGGAATTATAAGACTTTGGTCTATTCCTGGCAGTCAGTAACTAGCTTGGCAAATGGTCCTGCATAAGTCACTTAAACCCTCTGGGATCTGTTGCCTCATCATAGAAATGAAAAGGCTGACAAATGAACTCTAAGGTCCCTTCCAACTTTCATCATCCTATAATTCTATACCTTGTAATAATCCTTTCTATCAGACTTATGTACCCTATAATTCTGTACCTTATAACAATCCTCTGACTAAATCTGACTTGCATAAAGAAAATATCACTTGCCTTAGGAAATATGTTAATTCAGGTCTGGTTTAAATTTGCAGAGTCAACTAAAAATGTCTTTTCATGTCATCAGAGAAACATGGCCCTTTCAGACTATTGATGACCTGGGTTCTAGTCTCTGTTTTACCTAACTAGCCACTAGCCATTTATTCCCCACTCATATTTCCACTGAATGGAGAGAATTTACACTCTTCTCCTCAGAAGAGCAAGGCCCAAAGAAATATTTCTTACTATCATCTCAATTCTGTCTTCTTACTCAATGGGCAGGTTTGGGAGCAGAAAACTGGCATACACTGTCTGGGTCTTTGCTGAAGCCCTTTGAAATTTTTTGGTATGTTCTCTGCTGTGTGTTGTTTAAGTCTTAGGCTCTGCCCCTCTAACAGACCCACAGGGGAGGTCTGTCACTATGTCAACTATCTTCAAGCTTTTCATGGACACACCTCTAGGCCGTATCTTCAGGTCTAGCTTTTATCTGGAAAAAAGCTGCTACTTAGAACTCTGGTGGTTCCTGTGTCGCATTTCTTCATTGGTTTTAAATGGAGGAGAGAATAGAAGGCAATGTTGCTCCCCAAAACCTCAGAACCCTAGTACTTGTCCTTGCTGAACTTTAACTCATTTTGATCTGACCCTTTCTCTGCTTCACTGACTTTTTACTTACTTTTATTTTTTTTAATATAAGAACTCTTTCCTCCTTCAAAATCCGGCCAGCGAGAAGTATAAACAAGTAAAAGAGATAAAAGTAGATCAACTGTCCATGAAAGGGATGTGGAAGTGGTGTTAAAGCCCTTTCTGAAAACTCCTGCTCTATCTCTAAAGGTCATTTGTAATCCTCTTTCAAAATATTAGTGACCTTGCTTGACTTAGTATAATGTACTAGTTTAATAAACATGCTATTACTTTCTGCATCCAAGGTAACTGATAAAAACCCTTAGGGCAGCTGCACCTAACTTTCCACACAAGAAGTGTCCCTTACAAAGTGTATGCAAATTGAACAATGGTAAATTTAAAAATTGAATATAAACACTCTCTGGGTGGTAGGTTTTACTTACTTACTCCTTTATTTATTTATTGGGGGGTAGGTTTTAATAGGACAGGCAGTGAATCTTTTCAAAGAACAAAAATAGTTCTCGTATGTTACAGGTTGTCAGGAGCCAGGCTCTCACACAGCAGCAAGAAAACATCTCACTGTAAGGTACCACTTGCTGTGTCCCCAGCCTGGCGCTGAGCCACTGCACTGAACCATTTCGGGCATGCTCTCCTGAATAGCAATGCGGTCCAGCCCAAGTCTTCCTAGAGCTAGCAAGCCCTTCACAATGAATGAACAACAAACATCCTTGATAGTCAGAGAGACAATACATGCTGCTTCCCTCCTCCACAGATTTTTATCTTTTATTATGAAAGGAAATGAAATCAGCCTGATAATATTTGCCCTTCGTAAGCCTATGCTAAAGGTCTTTTCTTGACCTTCGTCTTTCTAGATGGTTACAAACTAGATGATTAACAGATTTGAGTATTTTCCCAGATGTCTCAAGTTAAAGCTGAGGAGTTTAAATTTAGCAAGGCCATCAATTCTCTTGTTGAAAGATAAACTATTTTCCTTTTTCCATCTGCTCTCCATAAGTTTGGGGAAAACTTGCTCTGCAGCAACCCAGACAATTGATATGAATCAATTCCAACAGTATTTTGAAGCTAATTTACTTTCTTCTTCAATTTAACATTCAGTCATCTTTGTCATCACAGCCTTCCAGTGTTGGTAAACTGACTGGTAAGATGAAATAACAAGAAAAAGAAGAGCCTCTGTTTTTGCAATCAACTCTGTCTCCCTGAGGAGACAAATCACTTTTCCTTGGTCTCTGTCCTTACTTAGTCTTATACCAAATGTTTATGTAAGTTTAAACTTTTCAATGTCAAGGATTTTTTTCCCTCACCATTAAAGTGGAGTCCAATTCGGATAGACACAGGCAAGGTTTACCTGCCCTCTTAAAGAACGGAACATTATGACAGCTGAGTCACCTTAAAAAGTTAAAATATCCCTCCAAATTATGTTCACAGCTGGCACATCTATAAAGGAAGTTGCTAAAATAATGAAGTACTCTTTAGGGAGACACTGGATCATTACAAGAATGGAATTGTCTTGCTTCTTCTACCTCCTTTCCAAACTTCCTTCTTGCATTATATTTTGACCATGTCTGACAATTTTTCCCCTTGATACTTAATAATTTGGCCTGATCCTGTTGTTGTTCTCATTTGACTCTAGGGACTCAAAACATGTAGTTTATTATTTTGGTATTTATATATACTATTATAAAATCTTCATATAAAATACTTATTTTTTAAAACAACTAGTTCTCTTGCATTGTCTTTTGTCAAAGTTATTCCTTAAAGGCCCTCTGTAAGGTCCTTGAACTTGCTAAATCTGTTTTACTTGATTAAATGAATTCTCTCCCTTAGAACTCTATAAATACTATCATTCTGTGGTTCAGTCCACCAATTTCCATCCATATGCTTCAGGAAATACTACCAGTCGAAATCACATAAAAAAAGAGACTATCTTACTTGAGACTTCTACTTTAAAAAAAAGTTCCTAAGAAATTGCCTCCCTAATATATTGCAGAAATTTATTTGACAGTCTGTGACCTTCTGAATTATTTTTCAGCAGACAGTTAAAGACTCCCAGGACTGCATATTTTAAGTGTACTAGGCAAAGAAATAATTTGGTTTTTGAGTCCAGGGACAGTTCACCATTTTTATATTACCAGTATCTTTAAAATACTTATTATGAGGTATTTACTGGCTACACAAGCATAAGGATTAGTGTAGCGAATTTGTAAAACACATTTATGGAGTTTTCAATTTTTACCCTAGAGAATTCAGATAAAATTAGGAAGCAGCATATCTCTCAAGAGTTCACTGCAGGGCTGGTGGTGTAGCTCAATGATAGAAGGCTTGCCCAGCATGTGAGAGGCCCTGGGTTCCATCCCCAGCACCACAAAAAAAGTTCACTGGAAAGTCTGATAAGATCAAAAGAAACTTAATATTCACCAGTGGATGGTAACATGTAGAAACAAATACTTTTAGAAACTTTTCTCCTCTATCCAAGAGTCAACTGGGTTACTGCTGAAAAAGAAAAATCTTAGAATTTACCAAACTTGGTCAGACATAAATGCTGGAAGTGTGCTTTCCTTTGGGGTGAGGGTGTGTGGAGCATAGTAACAGAGCACTTGCCTAGCATGCTCAGGGCCCTGAGTTCCATCCCGACTAAGAAAAAAATACTTTCCCAGACTCAGACCATCTGGACTGTAGCTACCAGAAAAAAATGCCATTGTGCAGATTACATGTAGATTTTAAGAAAAACAGCTTCTGTGTCATTTTATGCACACATATACAAAATAAGATTGAGCAAAAGTGAGTAAGACTAAATCATTCAAACACTGCAAAAAAAGAGTTGAACACAAGAAGAACACTTGGAATGGCCAAGAGTGGTGGCACATGGGTATAATCCCTGCATTCAGGAGGCTGAGGCAGGAGGATCTCTATGAGTTCAAGGCTGGCCTGCACTACATAGTGAGTTCAGAACCAGCCTGAACTACATAGTGAGACCATCTCAAAAAAAAAATCACTAAATAAAAAATAGTAGTGGAATGGTCATGAACTATAAAGATTATAAAACATCTTTCTCCTAGACTAGTTCTTTTTAAAAATTCTCTAAAAAGTGTAAAAAATGTTTTACATCATAAACTAATACATATTTATTGTGGAAAATCCCAACAGAAATCCAAAATTAGTGTTATATGTTTATTAAACTGTCACTATCACTAGTCAGAAGTATCCACTGATACAGGACTATTCTGAAAAGACAGAAGCAGTATCAGTAAAATCAGTAACATTTACCAACCTAACCATTGTGTTCAATATAGCATATTAAGCGTGTCCAGGAACAGTTTTCTACAATTGAAAGCACTTTTGAAATCATCCTAAGCTCCAATCCTCAAATGTTCCACTTCCTGCTTTTCAGTTATATAAATCTCTCCTGTACTTTTTCAGAAAGGAACCCTGGAAATAATCCAGTCTAATCAATTCATTTAACCAATGAGGAAACTGACACCATAAAAGGTTAAGTGATTTGCTGGGGTCATGTGTGTAATTAGTAGCAGACTTCTGCTAAGAACCCAAGTCTCATGCCTTGGTCCAGTCTAGCACTCTACAGAGCTTAGCTGAAGAGGCACTACTTGCCATATTATATGACAGTGGATGATGGTGTGAGCTACCAAACTGGATTACTATGACCACTTTTTAAATGACTATAGAGTTTACAGTGTCTATAAGGCTATGTAAGATTTCAAGAAAAATGTGAAGCTTTATTCTGTGCATTGTGAGCATTCTCATTCAGGAAATAAAGCAGGAAAATGCCCCAACTTTCCAATGTTGTGGTTATATTAAAGGATAGACATTCTCCCTAGAATCTTATCTAGATTTGTGGGCTTTCTCCCAGGGACAGAGTAATGCAGAGAAACACTGGGGCTTATCAAACAACACTGCCTGTGGGCAACTTCAGGCCAATTTAAATCAGACCATCTTGGACTAGTTCAGGCTAATCTGCTACTAAAGGTCATACTTCAGCTCTCTCCCCCATTCTTTCTGCAACTTATCATTATAATAGCATTTTAAAGCACCTCTGTCACATCCTCCCCCTCAACTCACACCCTTAATGGGATGCTTTCCTTTCACTTCCTCTCCTCCCCCAGGCCTTTAGCTGCCTGTGTCTGGATCTCTTCTTCCTTTCTTAACTGATGTTCTAGGGATTGTCATCAAGAGTGTAGAGACATGTAGGGGATAAGAACAGAGGAGTCATGTTGAAGTGCAGAACTAGAAATGGTGGAGAATAAGTTTATACAGACTGTGGAGCACAGCCCAGGAAGCTCCAAATGGCAGACTGGACAATTTAGACTTGACCCCTAAGTATGGGGAATCTTTGAATGTTTGTGGTAAGGGTCATATGATGAAACCAGCTTTTAAAAATGTTAGCAGTCACTGGGTGGACAGTAGGAATTTAGGAGGTACTTAGGAGACCAGTTTGAAGATTGGTACAGTGGCCAAAGTATAAACATACAAGGACCTGGATTAAAGACAGTAGAAACTGAACTGAAGGAAAGTTATGTAGGAGAGATTTCCACGGAATATCAGATAGGACTTCAAAAAATCATACTAAGAAAGAATGACAGTTCAGTTTCAATCCTGGGTGACAAAAAGATGGGAGAGTATAGAAGTAGAGGAAGTTTAACTATGAGCTGATTATAAGACAGACAATGAGTAGAGATGTTGTCAACTGTGCAGCCTGGGTGGAAAGTTGAACACTGTGAGGCATCAGTGTAGAGGGAGTATTTGAAACCAGAAATGAATTGGGTAGGATGCATTCATCACAGGGGGTGTGGGTGGGGGTGTGGGAGAGATGTAGAAGACAGGGCAAGACTTAAAGAGCCATAAATAGACAAGAAATAGACTAGAAAAGGTAACAACTGTCTGAAAAAAGGGATAGTTAAGCTCAAATATAGTCAAAGACAAAGAGAAGAAACATTAACACATTTGCTCAAGTAGCTCTATATTAAATCCCAACACCTCAATAAACGCTTACTTTTCTAAATAGTACTAATGATTCCTCAGTGGCACAAGCGAAAATGTTGTCTTTCGTTCAACAGATTCAAATCCAGAGCCTAGCTCTTTTTATTAAGTTCACTGAACTTCTGAAACCACACAGCAATATATAAGTAACAAAAGCCACAGGCATTAATGAATAGTATAATTAGGTGAATTTGGTTTAAGATATAGAACTCTGTTTTCTACCAACATGTGACTCATCACTACAAAAGCCTTCATGTACTGTTTTTCTAGTTAAAACTCCAGTGGTTAAACCAGGTGTGGTGGTGCATGCCTGTAATCCCAGCACTCGGGAGGCTGAGGCAGGATGATCCTTGCAAGTCTGAGGCCAGCCTGGGCTACAAAGTGAGCCCAAGGCCAATTTGACTTCATACTGAGATCCTGTTTCAAAAAATCCCTCCCCCCCCAAAAGAAAAGACTTCAGTGGTTGAGTAGGCAGCATCTGCGTTTCCTCTCTGAAATCTACCTGTCCACTCCAGACCATCTTACAAAATAGGAGGAAAGAAAGCTAGCTAGGGATAGGGATGTGGCTTGAGGTCTGGATAATGGAATGAGGACCACACCAGCAGATGAAGCACAAAATGACACACGAAACTCTAAAGAGTAGTGTGGTACAATCCAGGCCTTTTTAAAAAACCACTCTGCCTCACAAATTGTGACATTAGAAGAAACCAAATACTACTCTACAGTACACTGACTATCTTTCTTTTCTTCCACAGGAAAGTTATTTATGAAAAATTGGTAAACTGAAGATTTTTTTTACTATCTAGTGCAAGTGGACCTTGAACCCTCTTATGTAGCCCAGGCTGACCTCGAACTCACAGGGACCCTTCTGCCTCAGCCTCCCGAGTGCTGGGATTACAGGTGTGCACTAGCCACATCAATTTTATGATGGTCACTAGATATAGACTACACTGTGGCTTTTATAAGCTTGCCACTCTTCCTATAGCCACCAGACACCATGCTCCAACACAGATACTATCTCAAGCTCCATTAGCTCAAGTTTCAGCAACTCCACATCTGCCTAGAGTAGGTCACAAACAACTGTGAGACATCAAAAGTGAAATTGTTTTGTAAACAAATGTATAGTGATACCCAGAAATCACTAGAGAAAGAATAAAAATAACACTAGCAGTAATAATTTTCATTGAACATTCATAATAAAACCAAGTGCTATTATAGTAAAAGCAGCTAGAAAATAATAGCATGATGATTCTATCTGAAAGGGGGGGGGTTCAGGACCTGCATCAGAATGAGAAAATGCTTGTGAGTAGTTATCAAAAGAAAATGTTCTGTCACAGTTGATAGAAACAGTGAAGTGGTTAATTACGTAAGCCTGCAGAGTGGAGACAAACCTGGATTGCTATAGGCTTTGTTACTTAACCTCTCTGGGCCCCAGATAAGGCCCCTTCCTTATCTATTAAATGGCAATAATAATAGAATCTAAAACATAGGACAACTGAGAAGATAAACTAAATAAGCAGTTTGCATTCATTGGCATACTGCCTTGTACGTAAGCATTACTTAATAAATGTCAGCTTCTATTATTAGAAAGCAATTATGTGATTATTCATTATTATAAGGAAGCAGATATAAGTCAACTCATATCTGAAATATATGGTATGTTATAAAATCCAGATAACACCTTTGACTATAAGATTTTAAAGCATCCAAACTGGGGCTATAAAAAATGGTCCCACTATTATTGTGGTGCTAGGGATGGAATGCACGGTCTTGTGCATGCTGAGCAAACACTATCCCACTGAGCTACCTCGCCTAGTTCAGTGGTGAGAAACTTATGGATTCTGTGCCAAACCCAGCTGTTTGTTATCAAGGTTTGCTATTACTATCTTAGCCCCTCACACTCTTCATGTATGCTATTTATGGGCATATCTTACTTTGCTTCAACCTCACATTTAGACAGTATTTATTCCTTAGTTGGCAACCAACAACACACACACACACACACACACACACACACACACACTCCTGGAACCCCCCAACAGGAAGGTGACTACTACCAGCAGTAAGAACCTTAGGACCTTCTGTCATTTGAACCTCCCTGCTCCTTTTAATGCCACAAGAGTTTGCTGGGCAACATCCCACACAAAAAAAGCCTTCCATTAAAGCAGGGGTAAAAAGCTGGATATGAAGGCACATATCTGTAATCTCATCTACTCAAGGAGGCTGAGTCAGGAGGATCTCAAATTACAGGCCAGCCTAGGCAACTTAGTGAGACCCTCTTTCAAGATAAAAAAAGGACTGTAAGTAGAGCTCATTGGTAGACAATTTGCCTAGAATGCCTGAAGCCCTGGGTCCAAATCCCCCACCAAGAGAGCAGTGATATAATATCTCTGTTTGTTAGATTTTACACTAGGCTAAGCTAGAGAATTTATTTTTTGTGCTGCTTTTCCTGAAGAATGTTTTCCTGAAGAATGTTTTCCTGGAGAATTTTTGAGCAAAGCAGCTACTACAATTGAATAAGAGACATGCAGCATATTTCTAATAACACTGAAAAACTGAAACATTGTGTCACCAATGAGCATGTGTTATAAACAGACTCTGAATTACAGCAGTTACCTTAGTTCGCATACGGTTTGTTGTACTCAGTCCAGGAAAAAAAAACTTCTAACCCAACCAGTTGGGTCAGCAACTGCATCCAAAAGTCTAAGCAACTAAACTAGCTTTTAGTACAACTAAGAATAGGATGCTTTCATATTTTGCCCCAGGGCCAAGTGTTATCAAGTCATCAACGCTGAACTGTATGATAACCTTTCATACATAAATGAGTCCTTTACGGCAGTGTTCACTTTAAACAGAGCATTGAAAGAATGGATGCTTTTTCAGAAACAATTTCTTGGGCATGAACATCACAAACAATCTCCAGGAAGAATATACACCAGTGTTGCTGTCTAACACATAATGCAAGCCACGCATGTGATTTTATATTTTCCAACAACCATATTTAAACAAGTAAAATCTGGGCATGGTGGCAGATACTTGTCAGCCCAGCTACGCTGAAGGCTGACATGGAAGGATGGCGTGAACCTGGGAGTTCGAGACCAGCCTGAGCAATATAGCAAGACACCAGCTTAAAAAAAAGTGGAGGGAAACAAATATGATTTTTTAACCCAACATATCCAAAATAATTTCTCACTGCGCCATACAGTACCCACTTACAGACTAGCCACCTTTTAAATGCTCAGTAACCACACAGGGCTCGTGGACACCGTGCTGAACAGTATAAAGAAAGACAATCTGCCAATATGAACAACTGACATATCTGAAGCACCGTACCAATTTCCACTGCTGCCTTAGTCTCTTTTAGTGCAGCCTTCTCAATGTCCTCATCCCTCACCAGAAGTGCCAGGCCATAGGGAGTTGTGAGGAAAAGAGGGGTGGGGAAAATGTGTTTTTAGCAAATTAAACTGGAAACTCAAGATCATCTATCAGTAGAAACAATAATAAACACAATAGTTCCATAGGTAAGTGACCATCAAGGGTTAAAATGGCTTTCCTGGGGAGGAAGGTCTGGTAAGATAATCACCATGTCCAATCTTGTGTCCAGGAGATAATGTGCTCCAAGCTTCCAACAAACACACATAGGATCTGCCTGGATCTCTCACTTACACTCTGTCAAAAGTTTATGTTTACAGAGGCCATGTGTACAGAGTTGTTCATTTAAGAATTTAAACCAGTGGGCTCCTTTCTTCATACTCCCCTCCCCTTACAGAGGATCCCTCAATCTTGTCTTTCCCTAGAAAGCACATTTCTCCCCAAGATATAAAACAGCTGCCTGGTTTGGACACTGTGAAATTGAGAACCCTGTGTTCTAAGTAGTTAGAATTATCTTCCCAAAGCAAAGACAAACTGAAAAGGACCGTATCTGCCCTCTCCAAGGTGCGCCACGCCCCCAGGCCTCCTCCTCCCAATTCTAAAACCAAGGCCAAACCCTTTGAAGCAGCCAGAATTAATGTAAAACTGGGCAACTTCAACTTTGTCCTTTGAGTTGCCCCAGACTTTCACTTTCCTCTCCTAGCAGCCCATTTCAAGGAATGTTATACAACAATAACCAAACAAGCATGTAGACAAAAGCCTTGCTCTCTTTCTCTTCAAATCTATCTAGGATCTCTTCATTTCAGAAGAAATATACAAACTCTAGTCTGTCATTTAGGAAGTGCTTTTGCTGCTTACTCTGAACTAGTTACAATCTTGATCTGATGAACTGAGTTGTCATAAGGGTCTTACATATTCTGCATCCCTCACCTGCAATCCTTTGGTTAAGAGGTCACCACTCTTAACAATTCCCACATCTTCACTCACATTTTCCAAGAGCTCTTCTCAAGATTCCTATAACAAGGCCAAACCTGTACTATTCTCGGTGCCCCCCCAGGCTGGGTGTCTTGTGGTGTCACAGGATGTCTCTTTAGGTTTCTGTAACAAAGCCTGGCATACAAGATGTGCTAAAAATATGGCAAATACACATCTACATTGCTGTACTAGCACTCCAATGTCAGACTATCCTTGCAAAACACCACGTTGATCATGTCCCTACAGTGGTGATAATAGCAGGACTAGTACTGACCTACAGTGAGAAGGGCACAATTGCAGGAAGATGCGGGTGTTTTCTGGGTTGAGGGACATGTTCTCTATCTTAGTCTTGACTGGTGGTTGCATGAATATATAATTATAAAAATGTATCAAGTCATTGGCATTCAGGTAGTTTACTGTATATAAAATTTATTTTTTGGTGTTTTTGAGATAGGGTTTCCCTATGTAGTTCATGCCAGCCTTGAACTCACTATGTAGAGCCCAGATTGTCCTCATATTAAATATACTCTGATAATTAAACGGATGAGAGGAGTTACATACATTTATCATAAAGAAATACAATTATACCATATTATAAACTTGAACCTATATGAAAATGCTAGCTGTTAAAAACACTGAATATACCTGTTTGTTAGTGGTGATTACTATCTGGAAGAGCATCATAGAAATGCAAGAGGAGGAGCTAAGCAACTTTCACATGTATTGCTTGAAGTTTTTGGTTCCATTATTGAGTATATACTAAAATCTAGGCACTTCTTTAATACTAGAAGTATCAATATAGAGATGATCAAATATATGCCCTTAGAAAGCTCACCCTAAGGAGGCCAACATTAACATGGCACTGCCTTCCTCCCACGTGTGAGGACCTGGCTTTGATCCCTAGGACAATATCATCATATGTATACACATGTGCATGCACACACATACACACATATACACACGCACGGAGAGTTAGAGTTAGGGTATAGAGAAAGTGTTAAGGGATGACAGAGGTAGTTTTTACACTACAAAGAGTAGGAATAAGGAAAAAGAAGAGGGGCCAGATAATTTTTGAAAACGTTTAATGAAAAGCTGGGGTAGATCAGGCCAAGTATGTCCCAGGGGAAGGGAACAAGTATGCAATGGCACAGAAGCAAGAGGCACAAGAGGTATAATGCATCCAAAGACAGCTAAATTTCTCCTTGCCACTGGAGCTGAGGTCTACGTGAAGAAAAACTTAGAGAGATGTTGGAAAGGTAACAGTCAAGTTATGAAAGGCCTTGGAGGTGCATAGACTCTATTCTGAAGTGCAATGAGCAGCTACTGATGGTTTTCTCATAGAAGAAAGACTTATTTTATTTAAAAACTATCCATGTGCTGGCAATGAAGGGGAAGAATCAGTGGCCAGCAAGGCTGGCTTCCAGATGAGTGACTGAGGCAACAACAGCACAGGTGAGAAATGATGAGGGTTGCAACTTTGAGCAAATAAGAGAGAACGGACATGAGTGCTCATGAGAACACAGAATAGAGAGGCCTTCACAATTTTGTTCATATTTCTGAGTTATCTTTCAGCTGGTCCCTAGCCTAAAGATTATATTTACTTCTCCAACTAACCCTCCTTTTTTCTTATTTCAAAATAACTCCTGCCACATGCCTCAAATAGTAAGTGAGAAAGGTGAAAAAGCAAATCATAGGGGAAACAATTCATCATAAATGCTAATGTTTGAAAAGCATCTTACATTCTCTAAGATTGTTCTCACAGTCCATGTTGCTATTATTTCACCAAAAGCACTTCCACAGCTTCTTAATCATGATGAAGAATTCCCCAAAAAGTTGCTTCTTTTCCAAATGAGGTCCATAAAATATATTCATGGCTTATGGAAAAATTATGCCTTAGTTAAAATTCTAGTAAATGTCTGCAATATGTATCATTTTAAAAGCTCAGGATTACTCACTCAATCTGTAAGTCAAAATCTTGCCCTTTTTTCTGATACAAAGATACTGACAAAGACATGCAGCCACCAGTAAGCAAAGTTGGCTACATAATGTGAAAAAGCACCACTAAAGGGAAAATTTCACTTTTCAAATATTGCATGTTTTCCAATTACCAGCTTAGGCTGTTTCTTGGAAACATAATCTCTTCCTACCGTATTTATGAAAACTTCTGATCATTACTTTTAGAAAGGTGACTTTGTTTTACATTAAAAATAATTTCCTCAAATAAACAAGAAATGATTTTAAGAAAGCAGCTTCAAACATAAAACCATTTTGCATACTTATACTAGTGTATGTCTTAGTGTAACGGCTTACTTCCTTCTGACAAGCTTGCCCCTTCCAGTCACTAAATAAAAGGAAATTATGATTCATAACAAAACGAAACAAAAACATACAACAGCAGAACCTCAGCCAAGACTATTTGGGACTATTATGCCAAAAGAAACCCTACAAAACATTTTTAAGCATGATTTACAAGATACTTTGTAAATTTTAAAATATTAAATGGGATTTCATACTAGCTGTGTACATTAAAGATGCACTGTATAAATGTAATGCTAACACACATAACGCTGTATATAAAACATATAAAAAAGCAACACTTAAAACAGATATAGTACACAATATTTAAATTTCATATGCTTTTTATATGGTCCCCAAATCAAACTCAATTCCATCCATGCAGAGTACACTGCAAGTAACAAGTATCATTAATTTTAAAAGAGCAGAGCTACGTGCTAAGAACTTTGCATGAACATTTACCAAGTCTTCGATGAAATACTGTATTTATATACTTGACAGTATACATTAGCAAAAATTCCAGTCACAGTAACTTTTCACAAGATTTATTGTCAGAGCTTGTAAGTGGATATACTGGGAATAGTTGCACGCCTGTTAAGGGAAAAACTCCCAACCAAACACACAACTCATAAGTACCTCATACTCTACCAATAGAAATAAAACTTCTAGTAAAAACTAAAATTCATTTTGCAGTATGTAAAGCTGAATATGTCCAAGACCTGATAGTTAAACAGTTATGATGGTTCTCTAACCTTAGAGAAACTGAAAAATACACTCAGTGTTCTGCAGATAAATAAGCTACCAGTAAAATCCCACCCAACCTAACATCACTTTGTGGAAAAGTCCTCAGGCCCCTAATGAAGAGTGAAGCTTCAAGGAGGAACTGAGACGCCTGCTGACAATCAAGGAAGACTTACTCCTTAATCCGTGTGACAGAAAACAGACACTTACGGCTCCTAGCTTACGGCTATTAGCAAGTGAAAGACTTCAAATTTTAAGAAAATCACCAGATGCTCTAAAATTTCTGACCTTCCAAGCAGACTACATCCTAAGAGAAAGAAATAAATAGTTACCACGTGCTGAGTGGCAAGTTGGGGACAATAAGAAGGAATGACCAAAAAGAGACTCAGAAAAGGAAAATAGTAAGAAAATATGGGTTATCATTCGTAATTCTGGTATATAGAGAATGACAAGAACATCATTAGATCATTAGCCTTTTTCTGGAAGATGTAGTTTTCACCGAAGAGAACCTAAAAAACCTCAGGAAATCATAAAGACTAAGATGAAAACAATCAATGATTAATAATTAAAAATTATACAGAATACCTTCCCATATCTGACCTACATGGGGGAAAAATCACACTCGAAATTTTTTTTTCCTTTATGAAAAATTGTACTATATAAGATGGCAGGACAAAGAAAACATGCCATTTCCACTAAAAATAAAATCCAAATTTTTTCCTCTGGTCTACTGAAAAACATAGATAAGATAAAGCCACTAAAAATTTTAAATAGGAAAACTATGTAGCAACCCAGAATAGTTCTTGGAGTAACATAAGTGGGAATAGCACGATACAAAGTAATATGTACAGTGTGATTGCAGTGCTAAGTGAAAAGACGTAATGATGGTTAAGGGGGGAATAATAAAACATTTTTTTTCCAAAAGAAAGGACTATAAATATTGCCAGGTATATTTTATAGATCAAGAACTATTTTTATACAAGTAGTCAGGCACTTGAAAATGCTAAATAGGTTGTTCTTCTAAAGAAAACAAAAAGTAGGCATATTGCTTTACAGTTTGTCCTTTTTACTACTTCAAATTAAGGAACAAGCCTTCAAATGGGCACACTACAAATGATCTGTTTTTATCTGTATTAGTAGTCACAGGGTGTAGAGAATTAGACTCCGGATATGCAAGCATCTGCTTTTCTAAAAAAGTGACCACACTTTTAAAAAAGCCTAGGGCATTTTGAAAAATGTTTACTTGCTCGATTTTTCTAAATACTTAAAAAACAAAAAGCAAACAATGAAACCCTAACAGTGTTAAGAGGAACCTACTAATCTGTTAACAGAAGCCAGGAGTTCCCAAATTAAAGTCGCCCTTTGGTTCCTGTCTGAAAGAATCCTCTTTGGCCAACTATTTAGATCGGGTCTTCCCTGGAACCCCCTAACTGGGGACGGACCCCAAAGCTAGGCAAATGCTCTACAGCATAACTAGATCCCCAGCCCAACCTTTCAGTTTGGTAGTTTCCATTCATTAAAACACCTCACACTATCAAAATGGATCACAACACGTCCAGACTGCACCTCGAGATAATTCAGCAGAGACAAAGTGCTGAAAGACGTCAAGGATTATGCTAATAATTCTTTCAATTTCAATGAGAAAGCAGGAACCTTACACAGGTGGACTTCACGATTTGAGCTGTATTTTATCTGACCGCTGCAGGCAAAGGAGTTCTTTATCTCTTCACCTTGGGAACATAAATACCCCAAGAGAGCCAAGTCCTCCCTAATTTTCTGCTGTGGGGCAGAACCCTGAGAATCAAATCATTGGATCTGACTAGCTAAGAATTCACAGTTGAGTCTCCTTCCATTCTTGCTTGTCACTAGACGAATCCCTCCGCGGCTAGCACAAACCCAGTTTCTGAAACCAATTGGTGGTTCTCTCAAAAGCTCTACCCCTTGAGGTTTCTGCTTGGGCATCTCTACCCCATGTCGTTGCTTTGCAATCTCCAGCAAAACAGCAATGGTCGCTAAGGTAACTGAGAGCAGGTCTGAACCTGATTGAGTCGGGGACAGCAAGGAAACGTGTATCTCCCGGCCCGAGGATGCGAAGCTGCCTCGAGCGGGCACATTTCCGACTGGGCGGGCGTGGGTTCGAGGCCACAGAGTGCAAAAGCAGCAGCGTGGCCTTTGAAGGCCAGGGGCTGGCGCTGCCACGCTCTCGGCAGGAAGGGGAGGGGTGGGGAGCGAGAGGAAGAGAGGGAGAAGGAGACGCCACCACGAGTCCGAACGGGGGGAGGAAGACGGGCCGGGGCGGGGAGGAAGGAGGAACCGGAGGAGGAGTCGGCGCTCCACTCGCTGGGGAAAGCCCGCGCGCCCAACCCCAGCACCTCCAGCGGAGCCGCACGCTCCGCCCGCCCGCGGGGCCGCAGCCGGCGCGCTGGAAGCCCCGAGGGGGCGGGCCGGCCTCCCAGCCCCGCTCCAGGCTCGGGCCCTCCTTCCTTCTTCTCCACCCTCCCCTCCCTCCTTTCCATCTCAGCAGCGCCCTCGGTCTCCCTGTCGCATACAAAAGCAAAATGTCCGCCATCTTCTGAGGCGGCCGCGAGCGCGGCCCTCCCGCGGCGTCGCCCCGGGGCTGCCCCTCCTCCGCCCCCTCTCTGGGGCCGCAGCGCCGCAGCTCCTCAGAAGCCGCTGACAGCAGCGCTCCGCCCGCCCTCTTCGGCCCCCACCCCGCCCGCCCAGCGGGGCGACGCAGGACCGCCGCGGGCGGGGCCAGGGGGCGAGCAGCCCCTCCGACCCGCGCCCACTTCCCGCCCACCGCCCTCCCGACGGCCCGCTCACCTTGATGCAGTACGGGGGTTCGTCGTAGGTAACCAGCATGTACCTGTCTCCGCGGCTGGCGGGGTCTCGGGCGCGTAGCTGTGGGGCGAGGGTGACGGGGGGGGGAGCGGGGGAGATCGCGTAGGAAAGGGGGGGCAATGCAAACGTTACAGAAGCACCTCAACCCGCCCCTCCCGCCCCTCGGGATGGAGCCGCGTCTCTCTCCTTCCCTCCCTTTACCTTCAAGAATAACTCCACAGCGCCTTTGGCAATGTCCAAATAGGAGGTGCCCAGGTCAGTGCGCTGGTTCATGGAGGCGGACGTGTCTATGAGGAACAGCAGGATGGGCATCTTTCCTCGCGCGTCCTCGGCTCTGCTCCCTCTCTCCCGGCCCTCTCGCCCTCACTGCCACGTAAGGCCACGCGAACCCTCAACTCTTGCAGAGCCAGGGCGCAGGGAGCAAGAGGAAGAGGGGAGATGGGACGGGACAGATGGGACAGCTCCTGGCCTCCTTCTTCTGCGGTCCCACCTCTCCCAGCGAGGGAACTTGAAAGTGTTAACGTGTATAGCCCTCGGGGCCCACCCTTTCCCTCCTCCTGCCACTACCGCTGCCGCCGCCACTGCCAGGACTACAGCCTAACCGTCCGTCTGCGCTCCCTATAGCGCTCGCCCAGACTGAGAACCCTCTCTGTTCGCAGACACACAACTTCGGTCTGCTCACCTACCACCGGCACCATGTGACTAGAACCCACGCCATTGGCTGTCAATTATGGTGCGTTTGCATATTCATTAGATGACACGGCAGGGGGCGTGACTTGGGCGAACCCTGGGAGTTGAAGTTTGAACCCTTGCAGGGGGTAAGGGGAAAAGTTAAGGACCTTCCCTAGGCTTGGATTTGCCTTTACGCGACCTGGAAGCCTTTAGCATAATTCCTTTGGGTGGTTTGGGTGAATTTTCTCGCGCTCTTCAGAGCTGGAGATTCGAAAGAAAGAGTAAGTTGAGCAACAGTTGTACAGAAGTACAGAAGCCGATGCTTGGGCAGGCTGGGCAGAAAATGCTTTGCTAACTGCAATCGATCCATCCTGCCAGTGGCTAAAACCAAAACATTTCACAAGCAGCAGACTTCTTTCCTGGCCAGACTTGCTCGTTTTCTTTTAGATTTGGCCCTCCTTTTGATCAGTATTTATTTTTCATTTGCTAGCTTTATATTCCATGTATATGTTTATGCACTTAGGAAACAGAACACAGTTACTAAACTGGCATTTGTATGCACTGACCTCTTCAGTTTCTTTGAGCTTTCTGAAGCGCTGGCCTGCCTGTGAGGATTCCATCTCTTTTGGGTCTGCACGGCCTTTACACATGGGAGGCTTACCAACTTCCATTCATTTCTTCTCACATTTATGGAGCATCCATCAAGTGCCAGGCATCACTGATAGACTCTTTTGATCTTTGAAATACTTATGGTAGATGGCATCTGATTCAATTCCTGGTAAAAGAAACTGCAGCATCCTGAAGTAAGGATGAGGATGAGAATTTGGCTCTGTGAAAGGGCTCCGTTATGCTTAGTTGACTATTTCATGTAACACGATTTTTAAACACAGAATATTTCTGTCTGTCTGTCTGTCTGTCTGTCTCTCTCTCTCTCTCTCTCTCTCTCTATATATATATATATATATATATATATATATATATATTTCTATGTGCCATGCATGATGTAGAATGCTGAGCTTCAATGAGTTTACAATTTCAATGGGGAGAAAAAAAATCACACAGTTACTATCTCAATGGGGAGAGAAAGTCACACATACTATATGTATATGTATTATCTTTTTTTTGTTTTTTTCTTTGGGAGGGTGGCCATTGTAAGCCAATTTTTTGTTGTTTTTTGAGACAGTCTTGCTATGTAGTACAAGCTGGTCTCAAACTCATGGTAGTCTTTCTGCCTCAGCCTCTCCAGTGCTGAGATTATAGGTGTTTACGACCACTACCCAGTTGTATGTATAATTTTTTATACATTCTGTGTAGACATCCTGTGCACATGTTCTGTATATTCATTCCTTTTAGTTTTTTAAGACAATGTCTCACTCTGTAATTCAAGCTGGCCTTAAACTCACTGTGCATTGCAGGCTGGCCTTGAGCTCACAGTGATCCTCCTGCCACTGCCTTCCAAGTGCTTGGATTACAGGTGTATGCCACCATGTCTGGAATATTCTCTTAATATTATATATGTATATCATATATATATACATATGTATATATATACACTACATATTTATATGTATATACATTTATATGTATATACATATATATATACACACAGTACATATTTCAGAAGAGTTCACATGGCAATCTGAATCAAGGACAAATGATGCAAATAAAGTGCTATGGGAGCCAGGGTCCAATGGTCTAGAATTTCAGAAGTTTTCACAGACAAGGCACAAAAGGAAAGGAAGCCAGGCACTGTGACACACACCTGTAATCCCAGCATTTGCCTGTAATTCCAGTACTTGCCTGTAATCCCAGCACTGTGGAAGATGAGGCAGGAAGATCTCCTCAGTAGCCTGAACTACATAGTGAGACCTGTCTCAAAAAACAAACAGCAACAACAACAAAAAGTGGATGGGGGAGATAATCTAGGTTGTAAGGAATGGTGTAAATAACAATTCAGCCAGTGTAATGGTTGGTTGTGTCAATTTGAGTAAGAAAAGCTCAACTAAATTGGCTCAGCAATTCTATACTTTAGGGTGTGGAAGACCCAGCCTAGGGGGGATGGCTTGTCATCTGGATAGTGTGAAGGGGAAATGAAGAAGGACAGATCAGCTTCTGCTTCTTTGTAGGCGCTCCAGTCTTTGTCTTCATCATGGACGTCATCCCCTGGCTTCCAGGGCAGACCCTTCAGCTTCCAGGACATACCCTTCAGCCTTCTGGTGTGTGGACTCTTCAGCCTTCCATGGCAGACCCATCGGCCTCCCTGGCGTGGACACTGCAGCGAGCTCCAGACCTTGGACAGAATCCTTCAATCTCCAGCATGTAGAAACCCTCTGCACTCTTCCTCATCTGACACTGTGGGTGGCCACTGTAAGCCAATCTTTTAAATCCTTATATGTCTGTATATCTTCTGTCCTATCTATTTCTATAGTAAACATTGACGGATGCAGCCAGAGGCAGTACTCTTCATGTTACATTTCAGGCCTGTCTGATGTAATATAAGGAATTAATGGGAAAATAAGGACGAGATTGATACCAGAAGCTCTCATTTCCAATCTGATACAAATAATATAGGAGAAGGACAGTATCTGTATGGGCAGGGTGCTGAAAGTACAGGCCTGGTGGTGACTGGTATGTTAGTTTCTTGTTGCTATGTAAGAAATTACCACAAATTCAATAGCAAGGTGCATTTATCCTGCTGGCTGAAAGTGGCATATTATTATTCAGAATTGACTTTGACAAAAATTAATCAGCCTGCCAAATAAAGGCATTGGGTCAAGTGGTTGTATAGACTATCGTTTGGTTAAAGAATTACAAAATTTCTTTCTCTTTTCTTTCTTTTGATTTTAAGATGGGTTTTCGTTATGTTACCCAGGCTGCCAAGCTGGCCTCAAGCTTGCAGTCCTCTTGAATTATAAGTATGTGCCACAATGCCTAGACAAATCACAAGACTTCTGATTAGGGATAATATATACATATACTATATATCTGTATATATGTATACATATAAATATATATATATATGTATATATGAACAAGAGCTGCTGAGAAATGTGCTTTAGTTTACAAGTGTTATTTTTAGAGGACATAAAGAAATCTCCCTTATACTTTCTTTTCAACTTTTCTTTTTTTATCTTTTTTGAGGCAGGGACTCATTATCCAGTTCAGGCTGGTCTTGAGCTCACTTTGTAGCCCACCCTAGTCTCAAACTTGCAAAGATCCTCCTGCCTCAGCCTCCTGAGTGCTGAGATTACAGGCATTAGCCACCACACCTGGCTTTCAACTTTTCTACAAGAAGTTTGCCTTACTCTTATAATGAGAAAAGAAGCTGTGTTTAAAAAAATGCATTTAAAGTATTCAAGCCAGGCATAATGGCACATGCCTATAACCCCAGCACTTGGAAGAGTGAGGCAGGAGGATCACTGTGAGTTCAAGACTAGCCTGGGCTACAAACTGAGTTTGAGGCCAGCATAGTGACCCTGTCTCAAAAAGATAAAAGTATTCAAAAGAGTTCTCCCTAGGTGAATAGTAGATAAAAATTTCAAA
>PVJX010015063.1:0-43450 GCA_004027295.1 Dolichotis patagonum
TAAATACATTGGTTCAAGGTCTCAGCCTCATTAATGAGGCTATGTACTTCTATATCTGATCATGCCCAATCATCATACTCTATTGACACAGATTCCAGCTTCAAAGATTCTTTCTTTTCTATTCCCTTGGCACCTGAGAGTCAAAATCCCTTTGCCTTTAAAAAAGTCCACTTATGAGCATAAGACAATCAAACTAGACAGTCTTTCTCCAGGGGTTCTGAGATAGCCCCCACCTGTTTGGCCCAGTCTTAGCACACAACCTGCTAAAATTTTCCCTCTCTTACAAAACATAGATAGTTTGATGCCTTTGTGGGGACACAGAAACCCAAATACAAGAGGGAACTAAGTCCCTCCTTAACTTCTTGGCTTCCTAAGATTACAAAGCACCCAGGAGAAGGTCCAAATCTCTCAGTCCCAGCTCATTTATCTGTGGCTGCTCATTTCTTAGGACAAAAGAACGCTAAGTTTTAAAAAACAACTCAATTAATTCTAGACTTCCCTTTGCCAAAATATATCAGACATCTGACAGTCCTTCTAGGGGTGACTGGGTTTTACAAAATTCAGATGCCTGGGTATACTAAAAAGGTCAGGCCCCCTTTGTCAGCTTCTTAAGGAGACGCAGACCTTACACACCCTGACAACAACACAAAAAGAAGTGTACGCAATTATAAATGTTGTGTGTACACTCCTGACCCTTCTGCTAACGTTTTGATTGCTGCTCGGATGTTAGATTACAGGTTCATGCCAACTCAGATTCTGAAGCTTCCTAGACCTTTCCCTTTTTGTGGGAGGTCGTCACTGGCTCTTCCTAGTAAAAACTATTGTTGGCAATATTAATGATAGTTTTAGTGATCTTCTCGGTCAGCCCATGCATACTTAACTGGCTCTTTGGTTTTGTGCTCTCCAGACTTAAAACTATAGGTTAGGCTGGATATCTCGATAAGATCATAAAATTAACTGCTCTCACTATAATGCTGATATAACTAATTTGATCTTGCTGACTGTTTAGCAGTTGAGACTTGAGAGATCAAAACTAAAAAAGAGTAACTGGGCTAAAAAGATAGTCAATATTTTGGTCCTGGCCCTTGAAGATTATCAAAGACCCAAGACATGAGAGGACATTTCTACCAGGTCCTAAAATGTTGGTGAGTCATCTAACCTCCTGAACAAGGAGATTGTTAGACTCCCCCCATCAACCACCCAGAGGACAGGAGTTAACCAGTGTTCTTTATGCCAAAAGACGAAGTATATATTCCCATACTTTCAAAGAGAACCACATGGTCTAGCTCAGAGCATGAACCATCCTGGTGAATGACATATCTGATAAAACAAAACAAGGCAAACAAACAAACAAAAAAACCTAAAACTAAACTAAGAAAGATAAAGGAAAAAAATACAACATAGTTACACTATTAGTTTCTCTTAGTTCATTAAAAAGAAAGGTTTGTTCCAAAATCATTTGGACAATTTTTCATGCCTATATCTTGTACTGGAGTAATTACTTTAAGGATAACAGTACACAATGTATTAACTACTATTACTCTTCTATTGATATGAAATTTTGTTTTATTATTTTTTTCTTTAAAACAAAAACAAAACGAAACAACTAGAAGAGTTAAGAAGCCCCCAAAATAATACCTGAGGAGTCTTAACTGATCCTGATTATAGCAAGAGATAAATTATGACTAACAAAGTTCTGAGCTTCGCTTGGTATTAAACTTCCAAAGAAGAAAGGACACAGCTAGAAATACATATCAATAAAGGCTAAAGATAAAAAGGGGCTCCAATCACTGTCCCCTACTGGCAATTTTTAGCTACATCTATGGTCAGGTCTAGGAGTCAGTTGGCTAAAACTGCTATTTCAATCCTTTAAAACAGTCTAATGTGACCCTTCCCCAATCTGCCTTTCTGTTGCATTACTCATGCCTTGGTCACACAGGCTTTAATTTCTTGGTAGAGTTTGTTTATTCTCTCCTAGAAACAGTGGAGCTCCAAATGGTCAGGCTCTTCAGAGTCCAGAGCTTACCACAGAGGGACCAGACTTCCACCAAGGCCCGCAGATTTACTCTTCATGCTGAGGACTTACAACCACTGCCCTCAACAATGATTCCACTCAGCTTTAAGAAGCCAGATCAGTCATCTCTCATGGTGCCCAGCAGCAGTTAGATGGACATCTCAGAGTGGGAATAGGGATCTGTAGATGAAAAAATAAAATAGGTGTCTCCCTAGATCTTCTAGCTAGTCCTGACTAGAAAGAGTTGAAAACAACTTTCACCAGAAAGAATCTTCTGTAAAGTAAGTCAGATAGGGTTTAAAAAAATAGATTTAAAAAGTCAACAAATGGCCTTGGATTTCGAGACCAGAGCTGCCAGACAACACACAGAGAGAAAGGCAGGCATGCAAATGATTAGCCTCCCCTACCTCCAATAAAATACAGGAAAAATATAGGGGGGGACCCTGACTAACTTTAAGGCAGTATGTACTCACACCTGCGTACTAACATAGGCACTTGTGTACCTGTGCATTCACTTCAGAGTTGCTCAATTATCCCCCCAGGGTCATTACAGAGAACAATAGACATCCACACACCTCTTTACTAACTTGAGGCTAACCAAGAATAGGGCAGCCCCTTGCCAACTAGCTGCTCACCCCAAAGATAAGGCCTTAAGAATTATATCAAAGACAAATAAACAAAAGTAAGTTACACATAGACCACACACACATGCGCGCGCACACACACAAACTGCAAAGCAGTTGTCTCTAAGAGAGCAATTCCAAGGGAAGCATACACTCCTTTTCTTGCGAACTTCTTAAAACAGACCACATGGAGAGGTTACTCTGTCCACCTGAGGACAAGCCAGGAGCCTGACTCTCTCGCCAGACCCACATTTGTGCTTGCACATCAAGAGCTACAATCCTATTATCAACACTAAGTTTCTTCCTGACAGGATGTGGAGGTTTCAGTGAACTCCCAGCGCTGTGAGTGCCTAAGGCCACCTACTTCACCTAGGATTGAAGTGCACTTTCACATTTTATAGTCATAAAAACTTCAGGGGTATTGAAAATGCTTTTGTGATAACAGTGTTTATTTTTTTAAAATGCCACATGTGTAGACTCTAAAACTTATAGCAAAATTCTTGTTTATTAAATTTTTATTTTTAACTGATACATAAACACAAAATTGTATATATTGCGTATATCACCATATGCTGTGTCATTCCATGTGCAATGCTTAAATCAGGTTAACTATAGCTATTTACTCAAACGTGTATCTCTTACAGTAAAAATGTTCTGTGTTTTTTCTCCAGCTTTTTGAAACACACAGTACATTATAATTATTATTATCAGTAATCACTTGGTCATGCAATGGTACACTAGGACATCTTACTTCTGCTCATTGATTGACTTTTCTTTTTTGGGGGGCAGGGAATACTCTTTATTTTTATTTTATAAAGCAAAACAGAACAAAGGGACAGAAATAATACAGAATTTCAGAAAAAAACAGTAAGAAATCAACACTAGTTAATATATTGCACATTGTTATCTTAGAAGTAGTTGTTCAACTTACAAGATCTAGGCATAAAAATGATTAAACAAACAATGACAGCACAAACTGTTCTTTTTCATGAACTAACAGAATTAGTAGTGTAGTTATCTATCTTGCACACAGATGCTTTACATACAGTTATGTGTATACCTACACACATATAATCTTCTCCTTTCTTCCATTTCTCCTTTCCCCCATCCCAGTTGTTCTTTCCTCTTGAGCAAAATTCTTATGTTGTAATAAATGCAGCTGCATAGTAAGCCTGCCCTGAATAATACAATTACTGTGATTAGTTACACGTTTTTCTCCAACTTGCAATCTTGAACACTCCACCTTGTCTCATATTTCAGGGACAACGTAAGAAATAGCACTCCTCTGCTAACTTTCCATTGTTCCTACTTGGAGGCAGTAACCTGGTGGCCTGGGAGTGTGTCCCTTGGCTGCAAGGACACTGAGTAATTCAGCAACTTGGCAGAGGGTTTCCGTGAGAGCTGCTGGCGTGTAACATTGAATATGCTTTGTCCTGAAAGGAGGAGGCTAAAGAGTAAGTTAAAGGAGAGGCAAAGAGCTCCTGACTGCTTATAATAAACTCCAGTGAAGAGGATTACTACATCCCCGAGATTCTCTGCTCTGCCTCTCCTTTGCTCTGGATAATCATCTGAAACCTTCTCTCTCTTGCTTTCTTTCATCCTGCCTTGGTTCTTTTTTCCCCCCGAAATTCAGATGTCCCATCTTGAAACTTGTAAAGAAATGGTAATTACCAGCAGGACCTTGCAGTTGCTTTGTGCAGCTCTGCTCTGGCTCCCAGGAGTCTCCCTAATGAGCATTCAGCATGGCTTCATAGTCAGCAGAACCAGCTCTCAAAGACTGTTTTATTCTAGCAAACCCGAGTGTGTCAGGAAACTAGAGCAACAAATCTACACAGCCTCTGTCTCCCAACTCTGTTCAGCCTTGTCTTTTATCTGCGTGATTTCTGCCGTGATGGGAGGGAATCTGGTGGCCCTCTTCTAGTTCGTTAAACAGAATGTGTGCCTATGAAGCCACCAGGAAGATATTTCATAACTGAACATCAATGTTTCCCCTTCTGGTGAAATTAGATACTCTGTTTCAATCTGAGGCCCTTATTACAGGAATAATGAAGCTTTCAGACATGATACAGCTGGACAGATTTCAGCATCCACACAGAGAGAAAGTTAGGAAGATTCATTCTCCATATTTTGGAAGGAAGAAGCTAGAGCCTGGCTCCTTTGCTGGCAAGAGAGAAGCTCTGAGCAGTCCCAGTTTTCCCTTCCTTCAAAGAAAGAACTAATGATCTTAGATTATTTTCTACAGCTGAAAAAGGGAATGCAAAGATTAACATGGAAAACTGGAAGGAACAGACACGTAAATTCCTCTGTTGCCTTACAAAAATCAGCTGAGTCCACCTAGCTTTCATCCTCTTGCTTTCCATTGCAACAGAGACAGAGAATATATGACAAGTCTGTTTGCTGATGCTATAACAGAATTCCTCAGACTGGTTAGTGTGCGAAGTAAGGAAGTTTATTTAACTCTTGCTCTAGAGGCCTAGAAGTCCAAAGGCAAAGAGATGGAAACATCTGTGCTGTGACTGAATGTGGCAGAGGGCAGGGGCAAGTGAATGCATGCAAAGGACAAAGTAGGAGGGGCGCATGCACCCTGATAACAATCCAGGCTCACGGTAAGGAACTAGTTACTGACCTCCTCTGGCAGCAGCCACATTAGTGCATTCTGGAGAGTCACACCCACCTCTCCTTTCTGAAGCTCAAATTTCAACCTGTATATTTGGGGTGCATGTCCAAACCACAGCATTCAGGGAAGGCATGATGTTGAGACTCAACTCAGAGGATGCAAGGAGAGCTGCTAAAGAGGGATATATGTAGATTCTGGGGAGAAGGCAAATAGTTATTGGTTAGGTGCAGTTTAAATAGATGTAAAGTAAATGCCAAGCAAAAAGATTGTGGGGAAAGCCTGCTACCTTCACACTGGACGTAAATGCTCAATGGAATGAGAAGGCAGGATGCCGAGAGGGCTGGGGTAGGGCCCGGGACACATGGGGCTCTGAGCCTCCTTCCACCTGGGCTTTGGGAAAGGCACCAGGTCAATCAGGACTCTGGGAATCAATGAATGGATTTTCCTTAAAACACAAATATAACCTACTGTGTCATGTTAACTTTAAATTTAAACAGGAAGGATTGTGCAAAATGCCCAGTACTTGGTAATGATTGGTAAGTTTTAACCCTTTCCCCAAACTGAACTGATGTGAAGTGATCAAGATACATGGTGAATGTTTACATTTTGAAAAACGTATTATGGTAAGAGACACGTTGCCCTGGACACCCTCCCCGCAGTCTTCCCCCACACATGTTTTGAGCGCACAGCTGGAATACCATAAATACTGCTGCTGAGTGCCAGCCAGGGGAAGGTGGGCTCTTAAAAATGTCACAGTGTGTCCTCACCCACTTATTCACTGGACCTGACACAGGGTGACTTCTGGCTCTGCTCCAGAGTCGAAATGACAGGGAAAGGTAAACGTTTTGAATCAATGCAGAACATCGAAACAGCTATAGAAACTGAAGATGCTGATGGAAGAGGACTTCCAGAAGTGCTTCAGCAGTAGCAGGAATGGGGTAAGACTGGGTGAGTATGTTTACAGTGAGGAGTGTGTCTTTTACTGTAATAGTTGTTTTAAAATTTTTAAGTGATGACTGTGTTTTCAGAATTGTTTTTCTTAGCATTTACCTGTCGCCATTCCCCAGATCATGTATTATTGACTCATAAACAAAAACCACAAAACACTTCATGTTTTATAAAGAAATTGTGTATTTTATACTCTTTTTGGCAAGTTGAATAAGAATACTTTAAGAACGTATCATCTGAGATTTTCTGATCAACTTTGCATTAGATGGTTGACTGAGGGCAACATGCTAGGAAATCTCTCTATTTTGAGGCTCCAGTCCTGGATTTATTTTTTTACTTAGCACTCAGTTTAGAGCAGCAGTTCCAGCCCAAAGTGAGCTGAATCATGGACAGCAGGAATGGGGAGTCTGTGTCTTTCTTTGATTTTCAATCACAAAGCAAGGCTAGAGGACATACAAGAAAAATGATGGATAAATTGGGGGTGTGACAGAGCTCCCTGTAGGGTAGTGTGCAGTCTACACCCCTGTCCTTTGTGAGAAATAGGTAGGGAAAATATGCTTTGTCAAAATTGGCACTTGAAAAGGACAACATCAAAGAATTACAAAACAGCCGAATGGTAATAATGCTGCCAACCCTTTTTGATTGCCCACTGCAAGCCAGACCCTGCTATAAGTCCTCCATTTGAGTGGACTCACACAGTCTGCTCAACAGCCCAGTGAAGCATCTACACTATCACCCCCATCCCGGGGATTAGGACACGAAATACAGGAGACATCTGGGAAATTGCTGCCGATGCAAGGCCAACAGCACGGGAGGATTCACTCCATGGCAGGCGGCTCCCCTCTCGGCTCATCGCTGGTAATTTGTTTCATTGATTAATGCTCCATGGGTCTATAGTTTTCTGCTCAGAGAAAAGTCCTTTACTCAAGTTTAAGCCCCTAGATTTATTTATTCAGTGTTGGTGCAGGGAATTAGGTAACCAGAGTTGTGTCAGCAAAAGCCAATTATGACTTCATTTGAAATTCAAGTGTATTAAGCACTGTGGATTTTCACATCAATTCAAATAATCTTTCCATCAGGTTTATTGGTCATTATTTCTCACTGTTTTTTTTTCAGTAGTAAATAAATCCCACTGAAGCAAGCCATGGCCTGCTGCAAAGCAAAGTCTATTACATCCATGTCAACTGTAGAGGATTCCACTTATACCATCCATGAGGCACAATTGCTGGTGGGATTCAGGATAAAGTGGAGCCTTTGGGTGCCCACTGAGCTGTAATTTCAGGAACACAGTGAAACAGCAAACCATTGGCTCCAGTAGAAGTAAAATAACACAAATCATATCAATAACAAGACACCACATAGCCCTAACCCTATCACTCACCTTGTCATGCTCTGAGAGCTCTGAGAACTCATTCAGTCTAGTGCTAAAAAGAAGAGCTAATTCATATCCTGTCTTACAGAGTCCTAAAAGTTTCCCGATTTGACTCAAAGCAAAACACTTCTGTGATCACTAGGTTATGGTACAGGTCCAAAAAGGATTATTATGTATGTGTGAATGTGTGTGGGTGTCCAGGGAGGATAACAGGGAATTGAATCCAAGGGTGCTCTGCTATTGAGCTACATTCTCAACTCATTGTTTTTGAGACAGTTTTGCTAAGTTGCCTAGGCTTGGTTTGAATTTGTGAACCCTCTGCCTCAGCCTTCTGAGTAGCTGGAATTATAGGCATGTGTCACTGAACCTAAAGAATATAGAGATATAGCTCAGGCCCAGGGATATAACTCAGTGGCATAAGCACCTGCCTGGCAAATGCAAGGCCCTGAGTATAAATAGGCATCAATCCTATTGGTTAGTGACACCCACCAATGGGGTGGGTGTTCCCCTTCAGTTTGCCTGCCTCCATGTCCATCATCATAGGCTCACCCGGAACTGTGCTCCACTAGTCTGATAGGTGTTTCTCATTCCACTCAATTTGACATATCACAGTTAGTGGTCACATGTGAAAGCCATTAAGTTTAGTTTATAAATTAGGCACTATTAGAGATTAAGAGCACTAATAAAATGGCTTGACCAAGACCTATGGTACCATGTCTAATAACAGAGAGCTGCTTGGTGACTAATGGGCTGGTACACCACACAGCATTGACACACTGGACAAAGTCACAATTCATGTCCCAGGCGGGATGGAGCAGGAGAGCACAGAATTTCTGTTCAGCAGGAATCATGGGCAACTTAAAACCTAAAGATTATTTCTGACACTTTATTTAATATTTCCAGGCCACAGTTGATTGTAATTGGGATGCTGAATTCCTAGCAAAAGCAGACTAGAGCAGTACAGAGTAGGAGTCTTATCACATCAGACATCTACTTCTTCATGGTTCTGGAGGTGAGAAGTGCAATCTCAAGGTTCCAGCAGTGCCTGCTCTACCCAGAGGCTCTAGAGCAGATTCTACCCTTTGCTTTTTGCATGGTTTCTGGTGTGGCTGGTGATTCGTGGCTTACAGACACTAATCTCTGTGTTAGTCACTGCGTGCTGTGTCTCTTTTCTTCCTGCGGTAAAGACACCAGTTGTATTGAACGAGTGCCACCGTAATGTTCTTATCACTTAAATTGCATGCAAAGATCCTATGATGATTAATCTGAATTCTCAGTTTGAATTGTGAAGAGGTGATTGAGTCATGGGACTGACATATTCATCAGTGCATTCATCCAGATTTTTGCAGCTGAACATGTTGTTAGGAGGTGGGACCCAACTGGAGTGGCATATCTCCCTGCCGCTCCTCTGCCCTCTGCCTCTGGTGAGCAGCGCTCCTCTGCCATGGCCCTCCACCAAGTTTCTGCCTTAGAGCCAGCCAACCATGGACTAAACCTTGAGAAACTGTGAATCAGCAAACATCTTCCCCTTTTCATTGCTGGTGTCAGGCATTCTTTCCCAGCAAGGGGGAAGCTCATCAGGACAGATGTACAGATTTCCAAAATGCTCACATTTCCCAGATACTGGAGTTATGTGTTCAACGTGTCTTTGTGAAGGAGATACCTTAGCCCGCAGACTTACTTAGCAGAACTGGCACTGATGAAGTCGGGATTTACATCCACTAACTATTATGAACTCTTAGATTAACTCTGTGGAATAAAAAGACAAATTTGTGATGTCTCTGTCTTTCAGTTCTTGTAGTGTCTATTTTTTCTGATTCAAATATATACTTTTTTTCACAGTTATACATGTTTATTGTGCAAATTTTGGAAAACAATTTTAACACTATAATCCTATACATCTCTATTAAATTTCTTTTTTTAAATTTTATTTTAAAGAGGGTAAAATTAAACACAACAAACCAGAACAAAACAGAACACAAGAAAGCAATGTAAGAGACATAAATTTCAAAGCAAGACAATCAGAGATCTTCACTATCATAGTCTCTTGTTTTCTTCCAAATAGTTGCCCATATCTTCACATACAGAGAATTCACACAAAACAGCATAGTATAGAACTCATCTGAATAGGATGAGGAAGGCATTTTAGGTCTTCAAGAACAGATAATAGGGAAGCCAACAATGGCTGTCATAGTGTCTCTCATTCTCTTTGAAATAGCTGTTCATACCTTCATGTATGTTGAACTTAAAACAAAATAGGCTAAAATCACTCTGAACAAAGAATGATAATATTGCTGGATCTCACCTCATGACTCTACGGAATCAGCACTGGGTACCTTAGTGTCTCTTTTTCTTCAAAGTAATTGTTCATTTAATCATGCATTATATAACTGGTTATCATAAACTGTTTATAAGTTCTACACATGCATGAGTCTCTACATGTATATCTATCCTCTCTGTATTGGAGGGAAAAACAAAACAAAGCAAGACAAAACAAAACAAATTCCTACAAAAACATGAAATGAAAAAGTCATATAAAACCTCAATACAAGGTGATGTACAATGGTTACCATGATGTCTCAGCAGTATATAACAATATTAATAAAAACAAAGCATTGGAGACATTATAAGACTTCAAAAGCAGTTAATAATCAAACCAGAGTGGGTATCCTAGTCAATCTTGTCATCTTCAGTTTAGTTATCTATACTCTCAGACTTGATACTATCAATCATAACAAATTCGAATAAAATCAGTCAATACAAAACAGCAACCTAACAAACTAGATTCAAATCAGATCAGTCATAATAAGACAGTGTAATTTATACAGGGCTTCAGATTAAGTCAACAGGAAATTAAGGATGATTACCACAATATATCCTGATATTTTTGGGATAGCTGTCTGTGCTCTCAAATCTACTGCAAGTAGACAAACTGGAACAGAATATAATCCACCCAAACAGAGTGGTGAGAATAATTTATATTTTAAATCCTGTTATACTATTAACAATATCCTCTGCCTTCCTTTTCCAGACAATTTCTCCCCTTTTACTCCCACAGGATGCACTGCATATTTTGGGTCCCACTAACTCCCTCAGTTTTTAGATTGGGGGGAGCAACCTGCTATTTCCCCTAACTGGCTCTGAACCTTCTGACTCCTGGGCTTGATCTTGAGTTGTATTCCTTTACCTATAAAAGCCACAAGGTTTTCCTTCGTTATAGCTGAGTGGTTCTCTACAGCACAAATGTATCATGTGTTTTCAACTTATCTGCAGGTGCTGGTTGAGTTGCCCCTATTTCTCTGCTTCCCTGTCACATAGAGCATTGTTTTCTCATATTTGACTTTCTCTCCATAAACTCTCTTTCAGGTTAATTACGTTTTTAATACAGAGCATCTCGATAGACCCTATCTCCTGATCTACTGTGTCTGTGTTTCTTTTTGTTAGTATATCAAGACCATCTATGTTAGAGATTACAGGCAACCTTCTCTGCCTCATTTCTACTATGCTATTTTCCTTCCATTGGTTGTCTATGTTCCTCTTTCATTCCACTGTCTGCCCCATTCATTGAGGCCTCTCTGCCACTGTTCCTGAAATCCTGGTATTTTTTTTCTCTCTCTCTAGAATGTCCTTCAGTATTTTTTGTAGGGTTGGATTGGTGGTCACAAATTCCCCTAGTTTCTCTTTGTCATGGAAGCATCTTGTTTCTCCATTAATTTCTAGAGACAGTTTTGCAGGGTATATCACTCTGGGTTGGAGGTTATTTTCTTTCAGGGCTTGGCTTATTTTGCTCCAAGCTCTTCTTGATCTGATTGTCTGTGTTGAGAAGTCTGCCATGATTTTGATGGGCTTTCCTTTATAGGTGATCTGTTTCTTTTCTCTGATGGCTTTTAATATTCTGTTCTTATATTGAATTTCTGGGATCTGTATTATTATGTGTCTGAGTGTAGCTCTGCTTTGGTTGTAGGTGGCTGGAGTTCTGTATGCTTCATACATCTGAATATCATTTCCTTTTGTTATTCTTGGGAAGTTTTCCTTAATTATTTCTGTTAATCGCCTTTGTAATTCCTTTGTTTTGACTCCACTTCTGCATTCACGTCTTTTATTCTTAGGTTATAGATCCTCTTGTCATCTTCTAGCCTTTGTATTGTTACTGCCTGTTTCCTTGTTATTTTTAAGAGATCTTCCTCCCATGATCACACATTGCAAACTTGTCTTCAAGTTTTGATAGTCTATCCTTAGTTTCTTTCAAGCAGTTTTGCCAGCTTTCAATAGAGTTTTTAATTTCCTGGTAATCTCTTTGAAACTGCTTCATGTATTCTAGGTTTTCTTTATATCCTTCATCGAACATTTCTCTCCTTCTTTTGTGTTCCTCCCTTCTTCCATCTGTGTCTCCTTGAGAGGTGCTTAGCATTTCTTTTATTAATCTACTTATATCTTGTTTAAATTGAATTAATATTTCAGTTTTGAGCTTGTCTACGAGGTCCCAAAGATATCTCTTTATGTCCGCTGATGCCATGTTTGATGTTGCATGTTTGCTGCCCTCAATCTCTTTTGTATTTACCTCTCCTGGATCAATGTTCTCAGGGTTGGGAGCTAAGGGCTTTTTCTTATTTCTCCCTCTCGTCATGTTTTTGGTTTCTTCCATACAAGTGTATAGTGGAGTTTCCAGCCCCTTTCCTTGTTGGTTATGGTTCTTCTGGAGCAAGCAGGATAGGGGTTTCTGCCCTCTCCAGGTTGCTGTTAGTCACTGAGGTGCAGGCAGGGACAGTGTATGCTGGCCCCTCCCCTCCAGGCCAGCTAACCTCTGGGAGCCTTCACTGCATCAGTGTGTGCTGTGTGTAAGGAATCGGTTTGGGATGACTTATTAGGTCCCAATCAGGGGTGTGAACCAGGCCAAGCAGATCCCACCAATCTGCTCTGGGAGGGGAGCAACCAACTGAAGTCACTGCCATTCCTAGTTTGGGCCCATCCTGCTCCACTCCAACGTGTCATCCAGTTGGTCGCCCCTTCCCCATGGGAGTGTCTTATTCCCAGCACTCACCGCAGGTTACTGCCAGTCCCTCTCTGGCTCCATTCTCCGTTGGGCTCCCCAGCCTCTGACTTCAGTGCAGCTGCTGTGTAATTTCACGGTGGCTCAGCTCTGCATGGGGCAGCTCAGACCAGTTGCATCAGCACAGGTTCGGGCATGAATTCAGGAGGCTTGGGGAGAGCACTGGACCGCTAATCTTAGCTTCTCTAATGGTAGCCCCGGGACTTTGCATTTGAGCAGCTCTTTTCCCTTCAGTTTCTTCCTGGGTTGAGAGAATCCATCTCCCTCTGTCTGGATCTCTCCAGAATGTTTTTTTCTGGTATCTGAACTGTCTCTCTCAGAGAGGCTATGTATCCTGCTACTTATCAGTCCGCCATCTGAAGAAGACTCAAACATATTTTTTATTAAGAACTGTAAAATAACCCAATTTTCAGAAATCTTAAAATTAGATGGAAAGAATCTTTTTCAGTATTAATATTTTTAATACACTAAAATCTGAATTCAGTGTTATCTAAGTCAAAACAACAGAAATTGTTCCACAAATGTTCATATTTTGATGTTTCCATTTCCTCATTCCCTGCACTTCATAGTGGTATTTAAAGTAGCTTCATGCAATGATCAATAAAATAAATCAACAAAAGCAGAAAAGAGACATAAGGTATAGCATAATTTTGATCTTTATTTGAATTTTTATATCAGTCCATAGTAATTGCTTTTTAAAGAAATCAATGCTAAAAGCCTTCTCCCCTGTTTCACGTTGAAAGTCTTGTAGAAAACCATTATTGCTGTATGGCAGGTAAAGCATTCCCCGAAGCTCTGTCCACTTGTGGGGTGGTCCATCCAACCTGCTGGGCGAGCTGCATCTTCCTGGCCATCCTCTGTGAGTGGGCAGCCACTGCCATTAGCCCTTTTCTGCAGGGCACAGGGTAGGATATTGCCATCGAGGAGGGATCTGTTCCCCAGGAAGCACAGGTACAGCAAAGAGGACCCCAATGATTACTGTACTGATAAGAGGAATCGAAGCCCCATCATACAGCTGAAGTATGGATAGGTCTGCAACTGGGATTCCCTGTGAATGAAATCCCCAGCCCAGCTCCGAGCTCTTTACCAGCCTTAGGCAACTGGCACTTTACTTCCTGTTTATGGAGAGCTTCATGCTGTGGAGATTTGTTAATAAATGAAGTAGCTGATCAGTGCGACTCTTTTCACACTGAGGCTTTATCCTATGTGTCCGACTGGATTCTGGCCTTCCTACTTCTGTATTCAGCGAGGATTGCAGATAGCACAAAACGGTGCAATCTGTTTCTCAGTATTATGTTGCCCCTGATGGATTCTGTTTCAACCCATAAGTGTTCCATGAGCTTCTCCCAAGCCAGGCTCACTGCTGGTCCCAGGTAGCAGGAAGCTGTCTGTTAATTTATTTAAAATTTAATATTAAGATATTTAATTAACAAATAGTATGTAATATTCCAGATACATAATGTGATGATTTAGGAATTGAATGCATTACGTATTGATAGTCACAATAGCTAATTAACACTTTTATTATCACTTTTATTATCTCATATAGTTACTATTGTAGGTAAGGAGAGGGTTAAAATCTGCTGTCTTCAAGATTTGCAAGCAAAAAGAACAGGACTGTGCGTGGTGGCTGACAAGCATGAGCAAAGTACTTATTTATCATCATTTTCAATGTTTTGATATTTTAAAAACTCTTGTAGCTTTCCAGTGCCTTTAAAAAATTTGAGGAAATGTTTAGAGAGGGTTGTAGGTTTGGAATATATTAGACTCTTATAAAAACTATTTTAAAATGTGAAGCATGTCTCGTCATTCCAGTAAAAAAAAGACAGTCCGTCTGGTATTTTCAAAAGTTTATATCATGTTTTCTGTCTTATGGGTAAACCAAGGGAGATGCCTGGATCATGCAGCTGACGTGTGTGAACTGGGACAGTTTTATAGGGTGAGGTAGTTTTATAATGAAGTTCTTAGTCCTCTGGTCCTTTAAGAACAAATCATTTGCACTGCAGCAAAAGAAATACCCACCGCAGCTTTTCAGGAAGTACTGTTCTAATGACTGGCAGGTCACTAGTCATATTTAATAAAGTATCAGGGAAGGTTTTACACTGTAGAAACCAATCTGCAGGTGCACAGAACCCTCACTGACAAACAAGGCCAGAATTGGAAGTAACAGTTCTTTAAATGCGAATGGCTTTAGACCTATTTTCCAGCTGCTAAAAATTGTGCTGTTATCACCAAGAAGTCCTTCTCTCCTGGATAATTCTTGGGGTTCTTTGCCCACCAGTAACTGACCTACTGAAGTGTCACCCTTCACCTGTGGGAAAAAAAGATTGTTCTTTGGAATGGATGAGTTTTCCTCTTGTGGCAACATGTGATGTTTGCTCACTCAGTTTTAGAAAAAGCTGAAAGCCAGGCTCTGTGAAACAGTGTCCACCAATGGAAGAGGAAATTTGGAAGACGCACTACCCATGTTCCTAGGTTTCTTCCACTGCAGTCCTTCTGTCACTAACCCCTGCCCTCCCACAAAAAAAGGAAACGCTCTGTGTTAGAAGTGAATGTGTTTTACCCCACCAGGGAGCACCCCTTTAAAGCAGAATCCTGGTTTCATGATTCCCCCTACAGCATGCACTGGCTGTGTGTTAAGGCTCAGGTGGCTGGAAAGCAGATCTGAGATGGAGATTTACGTGTAAGAGGCTTAGCGGGGTAACTTGGAATTGACACCAAAGGGAGAGGATAAGGATGCCTGAGCCCAGAGCAGTGGAGCAGTCCAGGAAAGCTCTTAGCAGACCCTGCGGTGTCATTTGAAGACCAGACAGCATGGGGACAGGGACCTGTACCTTTAGCCCCCTGTGCGATCAGTCCTGGGGTGTGGCTGCTCTTGGAAGGAGGCAATTTCTCAACCTAGAGAGGGGACTGAAAAAGGCAATGGTCTACTTGGCAGCAGGGCCAGGGCCAGGGGCAGTCTGGCAATGTTCAATGAACCACGTGACCTGGAGGAGTCTCCGTGCTCACTGCCAGGCCTCGTGGTCCCTGTGACAGCTGGATGATTACAATGCCTACCTTATCGTCCTAAGGAGACACCCAGGAACCCCAAATGACAGAATGTGTACAAAGTATTTAGCTTAATAATCATAAGGATTTCTCCCCTCATGTGAACTCAGAAAAGTGCCGATCAGATCTCACTCAAAGATGGCTGTGGGAGGTTGTAGATTCTAGACAGAGTGCTAAATGTAAATTACATCCCTGACACAAAAACCTTGTGACGAATTGAACTAATTCCTCAGTAGTATTTTCTCATCCTTCCCTCTAAGATGTGACCTTTTATGTGAAGTCCCTGTATTAGTTTCTGTGACTGCTGTCACAAATGACCTGAACTAGAAGACCATGCATTGTTGGTTTACAGTGTGAAAGTCCCAAGTCTAAAACAACCCCATAGGAGTCAGGAGGGCTGACTCTGTCTCTTCCTTTCTGTCTTCTGCAGGCTGCTCTGTCTTTGGCCCCTGTCCCTCAATGTGTCACCTTCTCTTCTGTACTCAGATATTCCTCTATGTTCATTTTAGGAGGAGTCTGATTGCATCTTGGACACACCTAGATAATCCGGGATACTCTTCCTGTCTCATGATACTTAATACTATCTGCAAAGTTCATCTTTCATTCAGGGTAATATTCACATGGGTACAAGGATTAGAATCTGGGCATCTTTGGAAGCCAATATTTAGCCTGACACACGCCCATAATCCATTCTTTACCCTTTAAGATGCCTTGTTATCTGCCTTTATGGGGAAGAATTTTGCCCTCCACACAACCAAATAAGACGTTCTATGATGCTTACTGCCTTGACTCCAAAGCTTATTATCCTCATACCCCCTCACTAAGTTGCTGCAAGGAGTTGAAAACAGATAATGGTTTCCAGGGGTGAGAGACTGAGAGGGGAGCATTTGTGCTCTGGGAAAGTGTAGTCAAGTCATTCAACTGCATAGTTAGACATTTTGAGCATGGTCTTGAATCCAGACAGGAAAAAGTTCAGGGAAGTGAGGGACTCATTCATGTGTGGTGGGACCACAGAGCCAATATGAATTTGCCAGACTTTCTTTCACTTTGTATATTTTGCTTATACTATTACTTATTTATACCTACAGTTTTATAGACTGGGATAGTAGTTCTTTGTTTGCTCCAAGTATGTTAAAAAATAGACCTTTAAAAACTAATTTTGAAAGTATTTAGCCCATTTTAATCAACTCTCCCTTCATTAGAACTTCAGGGACTGGGGCTATGAGTTCGTCTTCTCTGGTTTTGCCAGCATCCCTGTCTTAGTGTCCTTTAGAGCAGACACTTACTAAGCACTGCAAAAAGCAAATGAAGGAAAGAATTAACTAGTCCAGAAATTCTTTTGAGAAGATGCAAAATTGATTTAACAAAAAGACCAAGAATGATTCAAAAAACACGAGTGGCTGTGAGCTCTGTTTTGGGGCCCGAAGAACAGACTCAAAGTAGGCACTGGAGCTGAGGTACTGGGACTCATTTTGTCTTCAGCTATACCTAAGCATTCAGGGATACACTTCTGCCTGTGTTCTGCTGTGACACTGCAAGTTGACAGATAAGAAGTCAGTTGGTAACTTTTGTCACTGTAAAGCTCAGGTGACTCTTAGAAAGACGTTGTGGAGGGGATGAGTTTAACCTGGGTTTTAGATCTGAGGCTGATTTGGATCCAAGGCTGTACACCTGGGCAGCAGGTGGGTGAAAAAAAATGTCCTGGAAACTGAAGTGGCAGCAAACAGTGACAACAGGAGGGCCATTCTTCCAGGGACAGTCAGTCCAGTCTCCAGGCTCCATGATTGAGAGGGTTTCAGGTCATAGGGAGCATCAAATTCCCAAAGGAAGAACTGCAGTTGTATCGGAAGTTTTGTCACCGCCACTCATTTCCACTGAGGATCTCTGCTTTTATGTGTAGGTGTCCAGAAGGAGGGATACTTGTGATGCTCTAATCTCTGGGGCTCAGGGATGACTAAACTCAGGTTGGTCACTCATTTTAACCCATCCCCTTGACACGGGCAGCTGTTTCAAGTGGGACTCTAGGAGGCCAGCTAGAATTCTTCCCTGAATTGAGTGATGGATTTTTTTTTGTCTCCACTTGACAAGGACACAGAGAACACAGATATTTATTTACAAATCATTCTAGATGGTTGATGTCAGTATTTTTGAGTAAGGTCTAGATGGACCTCATGTAATTAAAGGACTGAATTGAATAGAAAGGCTGAGAGAAAATGTGCTTTCTCTCCATTTCTTAGAACTGGGGCGTGGGTATTTTTCTGTCTTTGGACTCAGTTAGGCTGTGAGACCCGGACTATCTATCTATTTGTTATGATTTATGTCTGGATGTCCTCTAAAGCCTCATGCAGTCATGGGGTTTCACTTCTAGAATTTGTGATTCATTCATGGCCCAATGCTGGGATGATGGGTGCAAGTGCTACACTCTCCCTAGGGTGGGTAGCATACTTTTAAGGGACAGAAAAAGTCTTCTTTCTGCTCTCCTCCTTATTTTCTCTTCTTCCCTTTTTGCTCTTGTGGTGTTTGCTGTCTTCTGCCACCATGAACTATTACTCTTCTGCCACACCACCCTGCCTTGGAGCCAGCTGATTATGGACTGAAACCTCCACAAACTGTGAGATAAATAAATCTTTCCTTCCTTAATTTTGGGCATTGGGCATTTTGTGTCAGCAACAAGAGAAAAGTAACCTATACACTATCTATCTGGTTATCTATTTCTATCTACATACTTATCTAATCTAATTAGATAAGTATCTAATCAGTCTGTTTCTCTAAGGAACCCAGACTAACACAAGTAGCTTATGAATTTTAGAGATGAAAAGTCTCTTTTCTGTTGGCTTTCTAAGTTAGCTGCTAGGATCTAGGTCTGTAGCTACTATAACTCAGTATCTGAAAATGTTTTTTGGGGCCTCTAGAGTTCCAGGCCCTGTGTGGGTGGGAAAGAGCAGCTCCCATTGCCTTTCTTCTGCATAGCAGTGAGGGCCAGAAATTACTGATTTCCTTATCCTGATGAGACTGAGTTCATACTCTGGAATCTGCTTTTCACAGCTGCTCATTTCCTGCCATCACAAGCACTTGTAACGGCAGCATTTATTAAGTGCTTAGTGTCTATTGCCCATTGGGCACTGGTAAACATGGCCTTACTAAAAAAAAAAAAAGACCATTTCCTTGAAGATATTTATAGGCTGGTCAGAGCAAACAGCTTGTCAAGAGAAGCAAGTTGATACTTCAAACACACTCACCTCTGTTAGGTATCTCAGAGGATGAATGGCTTAGATTAGATGGTTTTCCAACTCCATTCACATCCTCCTGTTGGCGGGGCCTTTTTCAAGGTGTCTGTGCTGGAGTTTTCATCCAAAACTGGCCAAGAGAGAAGGAGGCCAAAGAGAAAAGTAGTCAGTAGTTTGCAGAACACTGTTAGCTTATCTAGATCCACCTGGACGTTAAGTTTGATAGATTTAGTTTGAATGTGAACACACATCAGAGTTTTCCCTCACTTGATAACAGATCTTTCTGAGTCCTTCAAAATCCACGATGGCAAGAAGCTCACAGTTCCAAATTCCTGTGCTTCAGCCTGTTTCCCCACCAGGATTGGTGAATTGGTCTTTCACTTCCCATCCTGGTACCTGGCTCAGTCAGTACCTTAGGCAGACAACACCTGAAACTTGGAAGCACAACACTTGCTTCCAGCCCTGCTCTGTCATTCATTTTTTGAAATTTTAATATTTATTGGTACTGTTGGTGGTTCATGATTATATCCGTTGTGGGGAGTTGGTACACGCACATGCATATCTTCATTTTTTCGTCCCCTTCCCTCCCTAATTCCTCCATCTCTTGGTCATCGCCCTTTTGCAAAAGATCAGTCTCTCTGTTTCCTATTATCTATCTTTTATTTTTGTCTTTAATTTATGTATAATCTGGGTTTCCCCGTAACAGAAGCCATGGGACCAAAACTTGTATGTCTGATTTATTTCATTCAACATCATGATCTCAAGCTGCATCCATTTTCCTACAACGGCTCCTTATTTGTGGCTGAGAGCTGCTCCACTGTGTATAAATACTGCAGTTTCTTTATCCATTCATTTGTTCATGGACACAGAGGCTGCTTCCAGAACTTAGCTTCTGTGAGTTCTGCTGCTGTGAACGTGAGAATACACAGATCGTGTTAATACGATGTCTGCCAGTTCTTAGAGGAAGCACTAATGAAGCACAGTAATGTAGGCCAAAAGCTCACACTACGCTTCTGGAGGAGGCTATCAAGGCTCGCAGAACAAGAATCTGAAGGTGCTCCCTGCTTCCTCCGCAGTAACTTGTCCCAGAGCAGTGGCATCCAAGAAGAGCCGTGGGAGACTATGCTGGTGGAGAGAGAGAACGTGCTACATTCCCCTTCCCTGGTAAGAATGGAGAAAAAGGGTCTCTGGATTGAAAACATTTCTACTTGTTTCTTGGAGAAAAAAACACCACCAAGACCAGACACTGTGACTTCAGGGCACAAAAGTAATCACTGCTTCTTAGATTCAAATAAAATAAAAGCTTGTCAGAAACATGGAGGTCTAATAGAATATTTTCTTCATTAAAATAACAAAAATGCTTCTGTTATAAGACCTAGAATTACAATCATTGGTCTGGTAAAGGTAATTATTTTTAAGCTTTTTTATTGAAAGGCATTTAAATAAACAATAAGGAAAATAATGAAGAGAAGAAACAGAAAATATTTCCCATTGTGGAAAATGGGAAAAGAAATACATCACATGCTATACCTTTCATTTTTGCGACCACAGTGCAAATACAATGCAGATGTAGGAAATTCTGATGCTTTGTGCTATGAAAATATACTTAAAGGTTGGAGACATATTTTTAATAAATTTAGCTTCTATTTCCAGGTATTTTTTTGTTCCTGTATCTCCACTAAGAAAGTCTGTTCTGCAATTTTGGTGCCCTCAAGGGAAACTGAATTGGACGTGAGTTACGGAGGAAAGCCATGTAAAGTGTCTGTTTGTTGGCAAAGTGGGGGCAAAAGTGGCCAGGATTGGTTGTGGCCTGGCCAATCAGTTGCAGCTTCTGTACTCAGTACGCAGCTCCTGGGTCCTTCCTGATGCTGCAGTACCATGTGGGAACGAATCCTTAGCTTGCCAGGGAAGAGGACGGTTTGGGGAGTCACTTCTGGGAGAGTGACTGGAGCCTGCTTCTCCATGCTTTCTGGTGAATCAACAGACCGCACCTTTGGGTCTTTCTGTTAATTCTTTTCCTCCAGCCTACTAGCGGATACTACTGTCTGCAACCAGTCCCTAGGCAATGCATTACAGAAGACATGATGAAAAAAGAATTTCAAATGACTTTAAGAAACCATTCTGGTGAAGACACACTTTTTGTATATGTACAAAGAAAACAATTGATAAGAAGAGCCTGGCACATACTTTTAGTCATCTCTGAGGGACTTCTACCTGACTGTTGTCATAGCTGAGTAGGGGTAGAACTTTCTAGGCTTCTCTATGGTTGGTCTGGTTTCCTGAGGTAGTTTGGGTGCTCAGTGCATGGGAAGTAGATTTTCTGGAAGTGAGCATGTCTTCTGAGCAAGTGTCATGGGAGACCAGTATCCCCCAGACAAGAAGCATAGTCTCGAAGGGGAAAATATCAGCCTTTCCACAGAACACCTGCTACAGACCAAGGATACCCCAGCATGGAGACATAGACTTGTCAATAAGGTGAAATTTGGGTCTTTGTGTATTACAAGAGGCTGGCCTAATGGGACTAAAGAATCTGACCAGAAATTTAAATAATCAATATGGAACTGTTGGTAGGATATTCTTGACAAAACAACAACGACAGCAATGATTGTGACCAGTTTAAATGCTTCCTAATGCAGGCACTGCCCAAAGTCAGGATCAGGAATGGCCTCTTGATGAAACACTAACTTTCAGGAAGAGTGTTTGTTATCTGGACCACCTTTGCTCACATGAGATTAATTAACAATGGCGACTATACCTGAGTGAAGCAGGAATTATAGCTTCATATACATTTTTGCTTGAAGAGGCATTTAAAAGTACATAGAAATTTTAAACTGGGCTTGCATATATCCTCGCCTATATTATGGGGTAAGGAGTGTTGAACTGGAAGGCTGGAGATGGGTTTACGGGGGGATTCTGAATCTAATCAGTGGTGTGGTCTGAGGGGTACTCTCACCTGTGGAACTTGACGTATTTATTTGTATCCAGTGTCATGTGCTGAAGCAACAAGGCCTATTCCACTGAGAAAACCTTAAGATTTGTTACAGTCACATGTCTGAAAGACCTTTGCTTTATAAGTATTCCAAAAGTTTTGATCCCTTGGGTGGAAAATGTATAACCTTATTGAATGTGGAAAAATGGACTCATAACGATAAAATAATTGGTGCTAGAGTGAGCTAGTGTTCCAAACCTAGCTCCTTAATGATGTTGCTGTGTGGCCTCAGGCACTTTGATTCAATTTTTCAACCTCTTTAAAATAATCATAATGGTTTCTGTTTTATAGGATCATTGTTCTTGGTAAGTATAATAGTTATAGATAATATTGGAATGAATAAAGTATATTATTGAAAAACTACCTTTACAAAGAGAAAACCATGGGCTATACACTGAAAGAAAATTTGAAGCACACAATTGGCAAAGTATTGGTACCAAAAATATATTAATAAGCAAATTAAAATGGCAGAAAAAGGAAAATCTCTCAATAGGGAAATGGACAAATTATGCAGAGTTGACCAGAAAAGCAGAGATGAAGAGATATTTAAGAGCAGAGAAATGCTAATCAAAACCATGCTGGGATTTTATTTTGAAGCATCATCAAAAAGTATGAATGAGTGAACTGTCCAAGGTGGAACACCAAATAGTAATTGAAATTAATGAACTCTTGTACGTAATAGCTGACAGCATTAGCCATATGCAGGAAGTTCAAAAAAGGTTGTGTAGCACAGAATATGAATACCTTTGCACAAGGTAAGACCAATTAAAATAATGCCTATATCTATATTACATCATAGCATATACGTACCGCAACTTTCAAATATGTTGCTTATTAAAATTTCTTATAAATGTTTCATGCAGATATTCACACTCACAAACAAATATATAACTTTCAGAACACAGAAAGTTGAAGTAAAGCACTAAAAATTAATCAAGAGATGTCGAACACCGGATTTGGGACATGGTTACTCCAGACAGAGAACTGAAGGCCAATGAATGCTAGGTGAAGATTACTGTTAAAGGGCTTACTTTGGGGAGTGGTGGCATTTTGGAAGTTTGCTGCATCATTAGAATAGCTAAACAGATTTTTTTTAAAAAGCCAAACTATAACATGAGCTAAATGATGAAAATATGTCTTGAGGCAAGGATTATGTTTGACCCCATTCCTGAAGCTGGAGTCATACACAGCTTAGTTTTTGCTGTAGAAAATAATCATGTATAAGAATATTGGTTTCTATGAAAGTTTAAAATTACATAAATACATCTCTAAAGGCAAGAAAACCACTAACTGAAGTGAATATCTGCAGATCAGAACCTAACACTAAGAGTTCCTCTTTCTTTACTTAATCCATTCTATTTCTGGAGAAAAATCTAGAGTGATATGGGAAGGTGGTTTAGATTTTATTTCAATTTTTTAAGATGTTTTTGTTGAAGAAAATATGCAACAATTGTTTGGTAAAATAAACAAGGATCATTAATATTACCACCAAGTCCATAAACAGCATTCAACCACTGATGTAGAAAAGAGTACGGGGCATCATAAAACTTAAATGACCATACCAAAAGGAGTTCAGTAACCAACGCAAACACATGGGTGTGATGTCATAGGTACATGATTGTGAATTTAAAGTGTTACATTGACAATGAAGTCATTTTATGAAAGAAGTGAAGGTGGATTTGTGTGTGGATTTTAGGACCACCAATAAGGTTACCCCATTTGATTTCAGCAAGTAGACCCAGTGTCTTTTAATAACCTTTTATCATTTCACTGTCTAGACTCAACAGGTCCAGGATTTGAACACAAACTTTTATTTGTGAGTTCCAGGCTTTAATTGCTACACTATGCTACTACTTGGTTTGTGATTAATCTCCACAGATCTTCCCAGAGCCCCTATAGAGATGCTGTGTGATACTGCTATATATCACACAAAGGCAAATTCAATATTATTGTTTGATAATCAAATATTATTAATTTTTAATTAATTAATTAATATTGTATTAATAATACAATATTATTGTTTGATAATCAAATCTTTAACAGCTATTATTTTGCTCCCTTGTGTGCTGGTTAGTTTTGATTGTTAACTTGACTGGATTGCGAGACTCTTAGACAGGTGACTGGATTTTAAAGCCACTTACTCCATCAATAGTGAACCCATTGATAGGTTCCCATGTGAGTTGACTGTTAGGAGAAGAGCCCAGTGGGAAGAAGCAGGTCACAGAGCCATAACCTTAGGGACCAGGAGGGCCCAGTCCCTGCCTCTTCCTCCCTGAGATTTTCCCCTGCCCTCTATTTCCTGGATGTCATGAATCAAAAAGCTTTCCTCTACCACCCCTTCCATCATGATGCTTCTCACCTGGAGCCAGGTGATGATAGACTGACTTTCCTGAAACTGTGAATGACAAAAACCTCTCCCTGTTTAAACTGCATGTGTCAGGTATTTTCTCCCTGTGAGATGAAAGCTGATCGATACACTTTGCTTTAAGCTTCTTCCATAGATCTTTGAAAGCTCAGTTTCTTTTGATAATTTTAGAATGTCCGCCTATTTTTCTCCATGTACTACTTGTGCAGATCTTTGAAAGTTTCTTTCTACTGGGGTACATCTATAGCATAAATCTTGCATGGTTCTTGTCCCTGGTAGGCTAGCTCATCGGGGCCATGTGCCTGGTTTCTTTCGCAGCTGTAAGTATTCCACGTGAGAGTGCAGCACCTCCATCTTCGTTGCATAATGGCTGCAGCCCTACCGCTATGGGCCAATCCATCATGCAGGAAAGGACGATGGGAGAACTAGTGTATAATAAATGTGTCTCCTCTGGAGGCTTACTATAAATATCTGTTCTCAGTGTACTTACTTAGAGTCACCCACACACCAGGGTACTGAGTGTTATTTTTCATCCGTCACTCTTGAGTTTTGTGATCCGTGATGTTGGAAATCTAACGGGAAACAATTACTTGTCCAAGGCATCAGTCTACATCTTCCTGATAACAAAATCAATCACAACTTGAATATTCCACTTTATTTTATACTTTAAAAATGGAACTCCTATAAACAGTAACAACTTGTTTTATAGTCAAGAAATTTTCATTTCAATTTGACAAATAATGTTAATAAGAAAAAATAAATGAAAAAAAATAGAAAATATGTATTTACCTGTTTTGGTTCTGATCTATCTTAAAGCTTCAATGATGTGAACACAATTATTTTTGTAAAAGGTACAGTTAAGTAGGTTTGAGGATGTCTCGACATTTCCTGACATTTAGGACTAGTTATTCTTTGGCATGGGGACAGTGTTAGTACTGCAGCATGTTTAGCAGGATCTATGATTTTAGCAGTATATGTCTACCAGATTCCAATAACAAGCCCTAGATGAGACAATGCAAATACCCCCCACCTTTGCCAAATGTCCCTGGAGAGACCAAATCCTCCCTAGTTGACAATACCCTCTACACACATACAATATTTTTTTACTTTGGTATTTTTCAGGGGTGTGAAATTGTACCTTGAAAAGGCCATTATCTTCATGTAAATGAGAAAAACCGTTCCTAAATAAAATGACAACTACATGTACAAAATGACATCCCTGTAGTCCTTGATTTAATAACAATACAGTGTTAGTAGGTTTTCTCCAAAACTTAGCAACTTAAACAGTGAACACTTATCTCAGACTGTGCAGGTCAGGAATTCAACAGTGAGATAGCCGGTGGGTGGTATCTGTGGCTGACATCTGAGTGAGTGACAGTGAGTCCAGACTTCAGCCGGGACACTCAAGGCTCAGCCGGGGACAGGAGAATCCTTTCTAAATACCCTCCCGCTCCACATGTATAAACTCAGCTGCTGCAGAGTCGCTGCACTGAGCTTCAGGATGTGTTGGCCTCTTCCACAATATGGCAGTGGCTGCTTCCTGGCAGTGACGGAAGACACACCCACGATAGGAGCCATGTGCTTTTTATTGTCTGACCCCAGAAATAATATCTGATCATTTCTGTAACCTCCCATTTGTTAGGAAGGAGTAACTGTGGCCAGTCCTCTCTGGCTGGCCGGTGTCACCAAAAGGTAGAACTATCGGGAGGTGGGGCCCTCTGGGGACCAGATTGGAGATCTTTCACCCCAGGCTCTTTCATAGAAACAACTAGAGTCCTTGCAAAAGGAAGGTCAGATGCTCCTTTGCTTCAATGACACCCTTCCACAGCTTGGGGCCTTTGCTCAACTATGGGTACTCAGGGGAACTAGCACTCCGGAGGCCCAGGTCTCTTGCGACAGCTGTCCAGCGAATCCCCTGGCCCAGTCACACTCCCCCTGTCTATGCCATCTGTGCCCATCGGAACTCCTCCACATCAGAGCACCCAGGGACTCCTGGAAATCACGTCAGTGACACAGACCTGGGGAAACTTCCTTCCTTCTGGCTGGGTCAGTAGGCACAAAGGTAGTGGTTAGCCCCAAGGGGCTCTGAAGGCCTGCAGCTGCGCCCCCCATAACCAACGTGAGCTCCCTCCTCACCTTTCTCCAGGAGCCTGTAAAAACAGGCTTTCTGCCCCTCATCTCTTCCTGCTAACTAGGGGCTGATGGCTCCCATCTCTCAGAATTACTGACGGAATCGAGTGAAGAAATGCTAAGGCAGTCCTAGGAGATGGCACCATTTATTAAATGAAAGTCTCTCACCATCACCAGTCCTGGCAAGGGAACAGTTATTAACATGCTTCATAGATGCAGCTCAGTATCTGTGCTAAATTACAACAGAATCCTTCTCATCAGCCTTACCTTCCCTGTGGGCAAACTGGAGTCATTTTTGGAAAAATATCTGAGTTCCGAAATGTCTGACTGGGAATGAGCTTTTAAAATAATGGCTTATTTTGACTTGGGGACAGCCTGTGAGGGCCAGATTACCTTCCCCACACTTTCTAATGATTCTAACTAGAATCCTTGACAGAGTCATCACTTAAGTCAGGGTGTAGGAAAGATTCCCGGAATAGAAAACAAGAATCCCGGGACCAGGCCTTTTATCAGGTGTGGGATCATCTGGGGTAGGTAGCTTGATTTCAACTGCCTCATTTTTTTTTTTCTGTTTGCAATGAATAAGGCATATGGATGAGGTAATTTCCAAAGCCACATCTGATAAAATTCAGTGCTATTTGTCTTTTTGTAAACAATACTGTCATGGGGAAAATCACCCAGTAAACTAGCAAAGATTCTTAGAGATGCTCACAACTTTCTTTTGTCCTTTACAAAGGACTGTTAGTCTCTACACATTTGGCTTTATGACTTTGCCATTGCTTGAAAGTCATAGTGGAAAGCTGTAGAAAGTTTTCCTTTAACAGTACTGGGAAATGGCTAGAGGATGCTTGTGAGTAACTAACTTTGAAAACAAGCAAGTAAAAGCGATAAATCAGACATTGGTTTTGTTTTTCTAGGTGGCTGGTGCCAATGGCTAACCAAATAGCAAGGAGAAGTTTTTATTTGTTGAAATCCATTTGTTGAAATCCTTCTTCTAAATGAAGAAGGTATAGTAGACTTAGAATATAGTCATGACCCAAAATAATTAATGGATCTGGTCATTGAGTACTGATCGTAGCTACATAGTAGAGAGAAGCCAAATGAATCTTGGACTCCCTGGAGGTCCACAGTGTCAGTGTCCACACTGAGCGCTTCTGCCACAAAAACTGAACTTGAGTCTGGTGAAGCTGGATCCAGTTATCTGTACAAAGAACTGCAGGAGATGAATAAATGTGTAAATAACAGCATTCGGAGGCAAACAGCAATGTCTAGTCTAGAAAACAAACTGAGGTGGTCTGTTCTCCAAATGTATTATAAGGAAAAGTTATACAACAAGAAAATTTTATTGATTAAAAGAGATTTGTGATATACAGCAGTCAAACATAATGTGCAGTTCTTTCCTGTATTTAGATTCAAAGTGTAAAAAATATGAAGAACACTTATGATAATGAGTTTTAAATATTAACTAGAGAAATGAGATATTTAATGCCATCATGAAATTATAATTTGTAAGACATGATATCCATACTGAGTTGTGCTAAAGAAGAGGTAGGGGCAAAAAAACATAGAACTGATGTGCTGTGGGAGACGATGGAACTGAATTGGTCAGGGATTGAAACTGTCAAGAGTCGGTGATGGGAACCAGGAACATTGCTCCATAATTCCTCATACAGGTCTGAAGTTTTCTGCAGCAAATAGTTAAAATATAGGTAAACACCAGCAATTGAAAATTAAATATCTTCAAAGTTCATTTCATATTTACAAAGCCACCTGAGAATTAAAATTAGTTGGGCTTCTAAATGCACTCTACAATAGGCTTAATTTATGAAAAATTTTACTTGAGGGCCAGTAATAAAGTGGTAAATTTCCACTTTGCTTCAAGAGTTAAGAAATGTGATATAAAAAGTGGTAAACTAGCTCATAGAAATTCATGAGATTTGGTGACTGTTTTCAGTTGTTAAATTGCCTTTATTAAATGATGTAGTTAAAATGAAAAAAATTCTACACGTTAAAAGATAATATATAAACACTCAAAACTCCTCGTTTCTTTGTTGTTTTATTTTCCCCATTGTCTGTGTTCTCGGGGTCACACATGCTGTGTGTGCACAGTGTAGTGCACCACATTTCTCCACAACTCCATGATCAAAGCTGGTGCTTGCTGTGAGCTGTGGGGGTGTGGGCATGGGATTGGCCAAAATCTACACTGAGAGCGAGCTGTTAATCATTCAACAAGACATTAATGACATGCAGAATCATTAACTTGATTACAATATGAGTAAATATGATGACAGCATTTAAAATTCATTAAGGACTAACTGGAAAAGTGATTCTCATTGAACTCACCTGTTCTTTTACACCTATGTATTTTCATTTCTGTCTCCTCTCTTCACTGGGAGCTCCGGAAAGGTAGGGAATGCTCTTCCACATCAGGAGACACTCAGCACTAGACAGTGGCTGATGGATTTAGATGACCAAGTGAAGAGTCATGGATTGCTATCATGTAGTGTCTCCAATGGGTTCTTCACTGTGTAAGGTTGGATAGAGACGAGAAATGATAGGGACATTTTCTCTCCCACCAAGGTGTTTGGAGTATAATTGATAAATCCTCTGGTAGACTACACAATAGTATCAGTTATATACAATTATGTGCTCAATTATTCAATAGAAATTCTAGGTTTCTAAAAGATCTATGAAGGGTATCAGAGAGGGAAAGGCTTTTTGGTGAAGTGTGGCTTCTCCTGGCATGATGACCATCAATTTCAGTTTCCAGTGTAAGGATTTACTATGTTCCAGACACTAAGCTAATAATTTATCTATAATAACTCATTCAAAATAGATATCTAAATAGATAGATATAGATATCTATCTTTTTTTTTTTTTTTGGTACCGGGGATCGAACTCATGACCTCGTGCTTGCCAGGCAGGCACTTAAGCCACTGAGCTAAATCCCCGGCCCAGATATAGATATCTAAATAGATAGATAGATAGATAGATATCTAAATAGATATTCTAAATAGATATCACCTCTTCCATCTCATAGATGAGGAAACTGAGCTTGAGGAAATTTACCTGATTAGAATGGGGAAGGGGAGGCTTACATTTTGACTCGGATTTGTCTTCTTTCAAAGCATGTCACATATTATTTGAAAGAAGAGTAAGAATAAAATCAATTACTTCTTGAGAGATTTGGTTTAATTTTAAAAGCAGAGAAAAATACAGATATTTCCTGTGAGAGGGACAGAGACATCATGAAGGTAAGAGTCTGCCCTGGCATGGTGGTTGATTCGTCTTTGGAAAGACAACTGATAGAACTGAGTTTCTGGAATGATTTAAAACCCAGCTGGAAAAAGTTGGCTCTGAAACAGAAAGCCACCAAAGCTTTTGAGTAGAGAGTACCACAAAAATGACCCAATTCAAAACACTAAAAATACACTAGATAGATTGAAAAAGTAAGAATGGAAACAGATATTGTGGTCATAAAGAGATGGAACAATATAGAACTGAAATAGAATAATGAGTTTTTTCATTGAAGTTGATGAATTTTTTGAAATATTTTTTATGAACCAGTGCTAACGATAAAATCATGAAATAATTCTATAATTGGACAGGTGATTTTTTTTTCTTTCTTTCTATATTGGTACAGATCCACTGTTTTACCTTAGAGACGTTTGAATGTCACATCTCTGGCTAGGATTCTATAAAACAGTGGTACTTTCAGTGTATTTCAAATAAGAGCTGTTAGCACAAAAAGCTAGCAACAACCCCACCCAGTGTACTATCAGCGCTGCCTGGGCATAATCCCCAGCAGCCTATAGAAGGAACAGCCACAGAGAGGGGGAACCACTCATTAGCACATCACCTCTAGAATTCGGTGTCTTTCTTTTCTCCAAAACTATCCCATCCATTGAGAAGGCTTTATAGCAAACAACGTGAGTTTCCTTTCTAGGGAAGACTTAGAAAATTCAATTATTCATCATCTTGCCCTTCCAGATCTCTGGCCAAATGAATTGTTTGAACTCATAGGAAACATTTCTTAATGGCAGAAGGGAGAATGGCTACAAGTGCCATAAGTCTAATTTAAGAAGAGTAGGTGAAAATTATGAATGATCACTCACAATAGTGAAATCACATCTTATTCAGGATGCAAAAGATTTGAGGTTGAGACTTATTTTGTAGACAACTGATAATCAGTGTAGACTTGTCTGAAGGCAAAGGAGGATGTGGATGGAAGACAACCGGAGGGTTTTGCAGTAACTTATTATGTCTCCCATGAGTACCACTTTTACACCTTTGATCTGCAGCGTGATTGCATTTCTATAGTCACATTCCCCTGTGTTGCATGACTGTGTGGATGCAGATGAGTGGGTTGTACGGATCTCCATGAGGTCCAAACCGTTTGGGGCTATAGTGTGCGGATCATATTACTGTGGCCAAAATCCACGCCCTTTAAAGTCTTCCGAGATCTATAGTTGTAATGGTCAGATCTCCAGGTGGAAGTTCTTACTAAAAGTCTGCTAGGGGCCAGGGTGGCTGTGAAAACTGGGTTGGGGGGAATGTTACCCCACCAAAAGTCCAAGCAGGGAGAGTCTGGAAGAGGGATTAAAATGTGTGACAATATGAAACTACCAGATCACACCAACCTCTGAATACAGAGCCTTTGGAAAGGGGGGCAGAAACTCACCCCACAAGGACCAAGGTGCTGAGGTCCCACTTGGTAGCACTGAACTTTGACACTGCCACAGATCCCGCGGCAGAGGAGAGCTAACACCACTTCTGTGAAAATGTACCAGAAATTGAGGATGCTCGAGAGGTCAGGAAGGCTCTGTAGGGCAAGTAGGTCCTGCTCGTGTAGACACATTTCTGACACACACAGATAACTCTCCTACAATATCAGGTTTTGTTTAGTATTTGAAGACACAAATTTTGAGAAGCCTAATTGCTTGAGAATATGTAATTATAGAGGTCTTCTTTACACTTATCTGGAAATTTCCAGTTGAACTTACCTCCTGTCTTCCTACACCCATCTAATTCCTCTTTCTGTTTCCTACACAGATCAAATATCACTCCCCCCTCAAAACCGCCCTTGGTTTCCTGTGCCACTGAGAGAAAAGACAGAAGTGTTTAGAACGGCCATCGGGGCCCTGAGCGATGGCCCCCGATACTTTCAGAGCCCGTTCCACCAGCTCCCCATGGCCCTCTACACCCTCCTCACTGGCTTCCTGCTGTTATTCTCAACCAAGACGCGTGCTTTCTGAGACCTTGACACGCACTGCTCCCTGCTCCTGGGACACTGCCCCAGACACCCACCTGTCTTCCTTCCCTTAGACTGACCACATGGCACCTTCCCAATTCACCGTCCTCCCGTTTCTGAGCAGATTCAGTCTTTTCTGTCCTCTCCTGCTTCTGCAAGAGGTTTTGCTTTTGCTTTTCACCCGCAGAGCACTGATCACCCAAAGTGATAGTAACCTTTCGGCTGTGTTCACCATTTGCAGTCAGAGTCCACCTGTTAAGACGAGGAAGTTTTCTTCTGAAGCACATAGCGCCAGCTCAATGGTAAGTATGTGCAGGTGTGAAACTCTGCGTACTGAACTGGCTCCGTAATCCAACCCTCTTTGCATCTATGGACACATGCATGGTTGGTGATACTGCAGGTTGAAATGTAAAACACAGATGAGTGGTGAGTGTGCAGAGCTGCCCCATTTTCTGTGAGGTAATTTGTATCTTTGGAGCTGGATGTTGACCTACTTAGAAATCTTTCCTCTCTAGTGCTGGTTGCCTTTCCAGCCTTAACAGCATCATTCTCATGTTTTTCTGATGCTCTATGAGAATGGAAACCTCATGAGGGAGGGGAGGTGTTTTGTCTGCTCACCACCGGGCCCCTGGGTTGGCAGATGGATGTGCTAAGTAGACACTGCTGAGTGGATAGGCTGCTTCTCATTTGCATGGAAATCCAGTGCTCCCACTAGGTCTTTTTATGTCTCTTGCCCTGGGCCGTGTGCGTAAGTTCAGGCATGCTGCTTATATTCTCTGTGCCTCAGTTTCCTTGCATGAGGCACTGAGGACAACCCAAATGGCTGTTTCACATGTGTGTGTGTGAAAGGGAAATGCATCAGCATGTGCAGGGCCACTAGGGCTGACGAGTAAACATGGGGAAACCTACAATGTTCACTCCTGCTGGCTTGGGTTTGTCTTTGGGAGCCACAGAGTCCTTTGCAAGGCACCTTTTAGAAGGTGACAGCCCCGGGTGTCCTGGGCCATCAGCAGGCTTCCCAAGAGGCCAGCTTGTGAGTAGCTGTTCCTCTCCCTGTTTCCACACAGTTACTGTGACCCCATTCAGGACTGCTGGCCCCTCTGCATCGGATCACAAGTGGTCACCCATAAGTGGTCTCACTGATGCACTGTCCAGGCCTTGGCCTGTGAACAGCCCTGGAGGACTACTTTCATAGGATGATGGCCTGATAGACTCCTGACTTTGTCTTTACCAAGCCTCTGTGCTTTTGCCACGTGCCCACTGACATTTCCTGTGTGAACATCCCCAAGGGCCCCTGTCCTCCTTTGGTCCCAGCACACTGGCCCTGCCACCTGTCCACCTGGGAGCCTCGCCAATGAGATTTTCACACGCTCTGGTGCTAGGTTGTCATTCCCTTGTCACAGGACTAATACAGTAATCAATGCCTTCTTAGTTAGGCCCATTCTAGACTTAAAATCACCATTTAATCCAATAGTATTTATTGAAAGCTAATTCTATTTTAAATCATTACTTCCTAGTTATCATGGTTTATGTAGACCAAGTAGAGAGAACGATTGTGAGTTGAGCACCTTTAACAAGAATTTCCTGCCACACCAAACCATAGCCCAGAGGCCCTGAGCTACACTGCCCACCTCCCCAGCTGTGTACATGAGTGTTACACTCACAGGACCTTGGGGAAGCCACTGGTAGGTACGGGGTATGGAGGGTTTCCACTTTTTCTGGCCACAGCTTGTGAAGTGCCTTTAACATTACCACTGAGCCATAATGACTTCCTCATTCACGTGAATCACAGAAGGCCAGAAAGATGGTATCACTGTTGGAAAATATTTTTCCCACCTGTATAACTCAACATTTCAGCACATGAGTCACACATTAGTTGAAGTGGTAGGTGTCTTCAAGCAACAAAAATTACATTAATGCTTTGAAATGCTTGGCTGGGCTGGTTTAAAATATTTAGGAAACAATACCTGGTATTCTATGTACATTACTATGTGAATACACAGTGGGAAATATTTTATTTCTAACAGAAAGAAAATTTCCAAGTAATACTTCCAATGACAGGTAGATAAAGTATACTTAGGTATTTATTATTGCATATGTGACATTAAACATATCAATTATAAACCAAGAGGGACTGAGTTAACAAGAGTGACATTAGTAATTATATCTTTTATAATTAATAGCTTTAAAATTTCTTGGGCAAATTTTTGAAGATGTCAGAAATGTACAGTATTTATTTGAAAGTCAAGTTACTTATTCATTTGTAATTTTACCTGCTTCTTTGGTACTAGGAATTGAACTGAGTACCTCTTGCTTGCCAGGCAGGTGCTGTATCACTGAGCTATATCCCCAGATCTTTACCTGCTTTCAAGAGTCTATTATTTGAAGAAATATATTGTTTTATTAATAATATGTGCTCTGTCATTTAATATTAATCAGAGTTTAGAATCACTGTCTCTATTCCCATGGCACAGAAGATTTTAAAACACAATGAGAAACAAAACCATGCAAACATATAATTGGTTGAAAAGGAAGCTGGTTGGTTGTGTAAGAAATTTAAATGGCATTCTAGAAAGTCCTACCTTGGATCCAACTTTAAGATAGAATACAAACAAAGTGACTAACTCACCTGGGTTGTAGGATTCAGCAGGTGAGAGAGAATAACAGGGCTTGAGGACCAGGCAGTGAGTCTTTGAATCACAGGACAAGAACGAAAGCCACACATGGAAATCGGGATTGATCAAGATGCACAAGCACAAGGAAGGCGATGTGAGACTTCACACCCATCCATCCTGAGCTGTCACTGTCCAAGACATGTCACACACAGAGACTCACTTACATATAGAGAGAAACAGTTTTGCACAAATAAACCAGAAAAATACCATAGAATAAGGTACTGCTTTTAAAAATGAGAGAGAAGGACCAGTCGGCCATACATGGAAGGTTAGGAGTGCGTGCTGGTGTCCTGTGGCGTGGTGGCATGAGGTCCAGCTTTTCTTGTGTTGACACCAAATTCATTCCAAATCTGGCACTTTTCTTGAATTATTCTCTTCAGGTTGCACATTCAGGGTCTGTACACAGGTTCTGAAAGAGACAGAAATAAATCAGGGCTCCATGTCTGAAAAATGACAAGGAGAAAGTGAAAGGTTTTGATGGACAGATGGAAAACTTATTCATGGATTTAGTAAAAAGCAAGCATACTCCTGGGTGAGGAAATAATTATTTTAACGTTAATGAAAAAAAGGACTGGAAAGTAATGTCCACATAGTACACCATACATATATCTCTATATCCTTAAAATGCAATATATATGATGTGTGTACAAGAGTGGAAAAAATTTCCTACTTCGAGACTAACTAGGTACTACATTACCCTGGAAAGTGGTAGAATCTCTGCCATTCCATTTTTTGTCTTTGAAAATAAAATACAGTCCTGCTTATCTGCTGTCCTTCCGGATATGTTATAGGGCAGCAGAATGGGAGGGAGGACTACCCACCATGCTTTGCGTCTCTCTCAACCCATTCTCTGATTGCATAGTCCTCTTATTAGAGAAAGTCAATAAAATTCTCCATAAGTAAAAACTAACTTTCCTCCCTAAATACCTAAATTGATAAATATAATTTCAAACCCAGTGTTCTTTCTGGTATCTTTTTGAAATTAAAAAAAGAATTGAAATCCATGTCGAGAAGCATGTTCTTTGGACCAATGCAAAGTACCTCTATTAATTGGATGTGCAAAGCAGTTTTCCTGATAGACAGCATCCGAGTCCTAGCAGGACTGGCCGCTTGGCTTTGGAAATATTACCATGAATCTGTGGAGTTTCAGCCCCTCAGTTTCCCCATGGCTGAAGGGTGACAAGGAGAAAGTGAAAGGCTTTGATGGACAGAAATCACTTTGCAGGCTGGGAGAAAGCGGAAGCACCCGCATTCGTGGAATCAGCATACTACTTCACCACATCCTGCAGATCTGTTCCCAGAGCCAGAGAGAGGAAGTCTTCGCTGTTTGAAGACTTAAGCCCAGAGCAGGAATGGGACCAAGTGCAGAAACTCGCTGCTTTCCGCCCCCAAAACTCAGGTCCTTACTCCACTGCTACCTAGGTCTGCCATCCCAGTTAATCAGGCACAACATTCGATAAAACATACGGCACACTGATGACTAATCTATGATTATGTTTTATGACTTATCGAAGGTGCTGGGTGGCATTTAAGATACCTGTTTTGCTATTTTAGCATATCAGCCAGGACATTTAGTTTTTTCCAACACTTCGCCACAGCCGTATTGGCTTCCAAATTATTCCAGATCACTGTTATTCCTTCCTGATTCCTGGAGAATCTTGCTGATCTCACCAGGTTCCTTTAATGACCTTTGAGCAATGACAATGTCCTAATCCATTCATCTACATATTGGTGCAAAGAACATTTTTTATGGATAAATTTGCTATTCTATAGAATAGAATTTATTCCAAAATCAAAGGTAATGGGAAAAGTCATAAATACTTTCTTCATTAAAGATTGGAGTTTAAAATTTTATCTTTTACCTTTTTCTAAGCCATGATGTTTTAAAAATATGAGAGTCAATAAAAGCTAACTTTCCCCTGACATTGGTGAAATTCATCATCAGAGCCACACTTAGAGAAACATGGTTTCTCTTTCCTTTGAGTCGCAAGAAGTGAACAGTGAAAGACAAACTGAAATGGAGCCTACTGGGCCTCATGCCCAACAGGGTCAGCCCTCCACTGCTAATGTGCACCCCAACTGACACATGGCCATTCTCAAGATGAAGTGGCCATGAGTGCAAAGAGAACAACTTGACTTTTCAGGTTAGAGAACTGGCATAGGAAAGGACGGGGAGTGTCAAAGCCTACACTTAAAGTTTCTTTAGACTTTTGGTGAAATAATATATATGAGGACGGAGTGAAAAATTCCCAGATTTATAAGTAAATCAAGTCACATTGTCCTGGTCAAATATCTGACACCTGCAATTTAAAGGAGGTCAGGTTGCTTTGGCTCATGGCCTTAGGGGATTCAGCCCATGGCCAGCTGACTCCAAGGCAGACACATCATGATGGATGGGCATGGGGGGAAAAGGTGCTCAGGTCATGGAAGCCCGGATCCAGAGTAGGGAGCAGGGCCGGAGAGGCAGGGCTGAGGGATCAGACAGAGTGCACAAGGTGGTGCCTCCTTCACCCGCCCAGACCCTCCGAAAGGATGATGTACTTATCCCACCCATGTCTCCCAAACCAATCAAATTGACAGGTAAGCCTAGTAGTCGTAATTATGTGACAAAGCTTTGACTCCTCTCAAAACAAAAGCTTTCTTTTGTTGATCCATATATCCTATACTACTCTGACTGTTTTTCATTTGTTTTTGCTTTTGTCTTCATTATCCCTTCTGTTAACTTTGTTAATAATTATGTTATTGCCCTTCAATTTATTTGCTTGAAAACATTTCATATATTTTCATGCTTATCAATTTTTTTAATAAATGCATTCAGAACTGTGTGTTTTCCCATGAACACAATTTTGGTTTAATTTTGCTGTTTTTCACTGTCTTTTAGATTTGTTACTATATTTGTTACTGCCTTTTAGATTTCCATCACTGATAGGATGCCTTTAGACTATTGTTCTTGTCATTTTCTCTAGAAACAGATCTACACTGGTCTTCTGAAGCTTTAGCATATGTTTTCATGACTTTTCAAAAAGTACTTTTTTGTATACTGTAAGAGTACCCTGAAGATTACATGTTTTCTTCATTTCTAGGACATCCCTACTGACCCCTTCTCTTTTCCCTCCTCCTCCTGAAAGCCATGATAAATTGATGTGGGAAACTCTGCAACTGTTCACAATCCTTCTTTACTTTTCCACCCTTCTTCAGTTTGCTTTATTGTAATGTTCCCTTGAGAATTGCTCATCTTCCTCTGTTTGACCAAATTGTTCATCAACTCTGTCTGTATGCTGTTGGCTGATCTGTTGAACTTCTAATTTACATAATAAGCTTTTAATTTTCAAGCTCTTTTTATCTTCCAAGATCTATTTTCACATCAGTCAAAGTTCAACCTGGGAAACCTCTCATCCGTTGCCACCTGTTTTGCTAACTGTTTTTATTGGGTTTCCTTCTGTCCCTTAGCTGGAATTGTTTGTCTGCAGCTTGCCTAGCAATTGGGGGTTGTGCCCTCATTTATGGCTGTGAGAAGCCGTCTGTGGACTTCCTAGGCAATGAAGGAGGTGTCCCTGGAGCTTGCCATCACAGGTGCCTCTGGGAGGTAGGAGAAGCCCCAGTGTGCACTGCGCTCTACCAACCTGCAGCCTCTCCTCTGCCTCCGCATCCTGACCCTCACTGTTCAACACCTCCCTGCTTTCACACCACCAGGCTCAAGGTGTGTGCAGCAGTGGTCAGCAGCTCCTGGGAGGACCGATGGGCACCATTCATGGGGCTTCAGTGCCTTTCTGTCCTCTGCCTCCAATCACAGTGCCATGGAGGTATAGGTTTCCTATTTCAAAGGCTATAGGTTTCCTATTTCAAAGCTGCTCTTGTCTACTTTTATTTTTCAAGGATTTCTTCCTGACCTAGTTCCTTCCTACTGGTTCCTTTGTTTTCAACCACTATTACAGAGTTTTAAAAAATTTGATCACTACTAGAAATTTGGAATATGAGATGGTTCATGTTGGTGTGTCTCTCCCCCTACCCCATCTCTCTTTCTCTCTCTATGTGCATCTGTGTGTGTGTGTGTGTGTGCGCGTGCGGGCGCATATTTCATTCTCCCTACAAAGACACATATCAGTCATATGGGATCAGGATCTATCCTAATGGTTCATCTTGGTGACATCTGCAGTGGCCTTATTTCCAAATAAGGTCACATTCACAGACACTAGGGATTAGGACTTCAGCAGAGCCCTTGGAGAGGGCCAACAATTGTTGAGTGTCAACAAAGCAGCACGTGCTTTCTGCTAGAAGAACCAGTGGGGATGTACTCAAATTCTTTCTCTTCACTGAGGTACTAACTAGCCAAATAGAATCATTTGAAAAATTTCTATACGAAAAATAAAGCGACATCAAAGGAAGCCTGGCTCTGTGGGCCTGATACAATCTGTAGTTTTCCCCTGTCTCCTGCCTGGGATCAGATGCCTGAATACTATCTTCAAGTCTCCTCACTAACACACTACTTTGTATTATCTACAAATGAGATTTTGTGAGGAGAATGCACAAAGCTACAAATGCTTTTCCCTTGCGGCTTTTCCTCCTGCCTTCATCATTCTTATCGAATTGTGTCACTAGGATACAGACGAGATCTGAGCTTTCGCCTCAGCCGTGACCAGCCAATTCTGTCCTCTGCTATCCCAGCGACTGTGGCCTCTGCCTCTAAATCTGCCAAGTCAAACAACACAGAGCCAGCCGCGTCTGGGCTCAGTGCTTTATGATCCTGAGGGCACCATAAGGAAGCTGAGTCGCAGCCAGGGGAGGAATTAGTGCCAGTGCTGCACTGGATCTGCCAGGCGTTGGGCCATCCTAATGGCCACACGGGAACCACCTCACCTCCCCATGCGTCCAGCTTTTCAGAGGAGTGAACCTTCCGATCTGAGAATTTTGCTTCAAGCCGTGTGGTGGGAAAGGCAGTAGTGTCATGATTTTCACAGTCCCTGAACCCCAATCTACAGCAGAGACGGGAGCCTTATAGAGAAGGTAGGGCTGGGCCAGGAAGCCGAGGGCTCAGCTCTCTGCAGCTAGTGGCACTTGCCACAATTTAATCATACTTTTCATTTTTCTCCCACTCTATGTTCACATTGACTACCTTTCCATGACAAGCGATACTGGCTTTCGCGTTCTGGTGGTAACATAAAATTTCATGTGAACATATGTGTACTCAAATAAGACAGTTTTTAAAAGCAAGACACTGAAGTGAATCAGAGCAGGCACGGTGAGTGCCTGACCTTCAGAACACACATCCGGGTGACTGCATGCTGCACACAGGAAGGCAAAATTCACTGCACATAAAAGAATCCAGGAAGGTGACTGAGCAGCCTTAAGATTAGAGCTGCAGGTTAGAAGTGGGTCAACAGAAAGTTTTGGTGACAAGGAGCACTGAACTCCCGATCCAAATCCAGTGCCACCAGGTGGGGACTGAGTGTGTCCAGGTGATTTGCCCCTACCCAGTGCCAGCGTCATCTGGAAGATTCTAGGCAATAAAGACACTCACCCTCTCAGCTTGTTGAAAGCAGAGCCTGACCCAAAGCAACCCTCAGATAGCTCACGTGTGCGCTGCGCAGGTCAGGGGAAGCACACTGAAAGTGGAGCAGGCGGGAGAGGTGAAACCCTGCAGCTTCCTCTCAGAATTTAAAGGGGTTTCCTTTCTGTCTGGCTTGGTCTGAGTTGGCTGAAAGTAACACTACTGCAATGGCAGATATGGAAAATGTCTTTTCGAAGACCTTGCTATTGGTGCACTTTAATATGCTCAGTGATCCACGGGATCAGAAAGCTTTGTGCTCTTCCCTTGCCAGGCCTGGATGGCGTGCCAGTGTCCTGTGTCTTTGGTGCTCTGAGACTCACAGCAAGGATAGATCTCTGTGTGCAGAGATGCTTATAACGCAGTCATCACAGCATCGTAGAAGGAACTCATCCTCATGAAAACGAAACAAAAAGAGCCAAAACCCAGTAGTGTTCACCGGAAGGAAGCACCTGGTGTCGTCTCTGGGAAGTTCATCCACATGGTGTCATTCAGGTTTGCTCCTCAGAATAATGGAATTCAGTAATTTCAATCAGAAAATGCAAAGAAAGAGTTCCTATTCCAAAGAAGAGGAAGGAACTACTCAATTGTAACATGTCAATTTTTTTTTTCTGGAGCCACAAATAATTTTAAGGACTGTTAACTTGACTTTACAAATTAACTCATGAAAAGACTCCCATGGTGTTTTTATTCTGTCTTTCAATATTCTGACACATTGTTACCCCTGGGAGCAACCTTTATGTCAACATGAATTGACCCCAGGGGGGTGTGATGGGAAGTGGGAATATGCAAAATGCCTTGGCTCCACCCCTGGATTCCTGGGGCGGGGTTGGGGATGGGGGGGGACTGATATGCAAATGAGGAGAGAGGCTGTAAGGTGCTGTCTGAGGCCTCCTATATTTAACACTAAATGCACATGAACTGCTGCAAATATATGAATATCAATTAAGTTCATATTAACATACGTCTCAGAAAAGTCCTACTCGGTGATGTGGAGAAAACATGTTGAATTGTTAAAAAAAAAAAACAAAAACCACAGACAGTATAACTAAATGTGACTCTAAACCTAAAACCGAGAAATATCAATCTTTAATACTAAGTAAATGTAATTTCATGCTTTCATGCATATTTATGCATGCTAGATAGATGAATAAATAGACATATTGAAGTAAATGTGTTTTTATAATTATTTCTCCACCTCTTTGCCAAACTATATTCAATTATTATAATGTTTTTGTGTGTCTTAACATAAAGGTCAATTTCATCTTATTCTTTGTTTCATGTTTTTTGTTATTCTGGGAAGTGTATTGTTCTGATGAATTTTGTAATTTCACTTTTGCAATTAATGAGTATTATATTGTACTTTCTATGAATAATGTTACATTTCTGGTCCTGTATCCAGTTTTTATGTTTTTGTGATATTTATGTAGTAAGTTTCTTGTAATTTGTAGTTTATGCTTAAATATATTGTTTTATTGCAAATGTTTTCTTTTCTTCTGTGTACTTTAGTAATTTCTGATGTTGGTGTTTGCCTGACCACCTTGCCTTACTGAACATTTAAATTTATCTGGGTGTCTATTCTCTTGTATTTCCTATGACCTACAACTACAACACACTGGCTTATTCCTTTATAGACCTCACTTATTTTTTGTAGACATGATACATTTTGTATTACATATTACTTGCATATTTAATACTAGAGAAGATAGCAAGCATCTTGGGTCTCTAGTAGAAATTCTTCCAGTAGAGAATGAATTTTGCTTGGGGTTTTGATTAAGTAATTCTCTTCTTCAAACTTGCTAAAGTTATTCTCAGAATCAAAAGTGAATTTTGAGTTGTATTCCAATATTTTAAGCTGATGTGCTCACTTGGTCTGTGCTCTTTGACCCACTAATGTGGTAAAATGCATTTGATAGATTTCCAAGTGTTATGCCTTCTTTGTTCACTTGGGATAAATTCTCTCTACTCTTAAATATACATTTCATAATCACATTGCTGCACCTAATGTCCCATTTGTATTTGGAATTTGGTTATCTACTCCATCATGGATATGGTATCTTTTCTTATCAAGTTCTTATCAGAACTGGATCAAAATTTATATCAGTCTCATAAAATGTATTTTACTCTACTTTGTAGAACAATTAGTATTGAGAAATGCCTCAGATCATGAATATTTGCCCAGCAGTCATGACACTTCCAGGCCTGATCACATTTTGAGGAGAAATCTAAAGTTAAGATGAAATGCTTTCCTCTGCATTCCAGATACTCTTTTGCTAGTACTTGGGTTAACTAGGTAATCTCGTCCTCTTCAATCCATTGTATTATACTTTTTTTTAAGCTTTCTAGAAAATTATTCATTTAATCTATAGTGATCTCTATTTTATTATTGTCTACAATTTCAACCATATTGGCATAATATCATTAGCTTACATTTTAAAACTCTCTACTTCCTCTGAACTTTATTTTGTTCATCGTACAAACAGCACTTATCCAGTATGTTTTTGTATGCTGTATTTTCAGGGTTAATCTGTGTTGTAGAAAGTATCAGAATTATATTCCTTTATATTTACTCCCGGCATTTTGAACAGTCTAAGATCATTATTTTTGCCTTGTCTTCTTGATTTCTCTTAGTATTTGTCTGATTTATAGTATTATAAAACATCACATTTTGCTTTTAAGTATTTCTCTTGTTTGCCCTCTTGCTTCCTCCATGACTAACTTTGTTTTTATTTTCATTCCTTCCCTTTTAACATCTTTCAGTTTAATTTATTGGATTTCTTTCCTATTTCTTCTCAGGGAATATTTACAATTTGATTTATAATATACTCTTTCTTATTTCATAAATTTTCACCATTTAAACCATTACATTTCTCCCTAGGCATTCCTTCTGTTTCAGTCCACTGTCTGATATGTAATGGTGTGTCATGAAGTTTGAAATTTTTTTTAACTTTCAACTGTGATTTTGGTGAACACAAGATATGTGTAGAAGAATATCGCTTAATCACAGGTGTGTTAATACACAGGCTATAGCTTGCATATATAAGTTAACAATAGTTAAGACAGAGAAAATAATTCTAGTTCACTCCATTCTGCATTTTTTTTATTTAAAAGAGAATAAAACAAAAGGGGGCAGTACAGAGCAGATCAGAACAGGACAACATGGGCAACACAGTACTTTACCTTAAGTCAACTGGACATCAACAGTATCTAACACCATATCTCTTACTCTGCTATAGTTGAGCATAGTGTCAATTACAATAATATCGAACATAACACAATAGTATAAAACCATGCATATAGTGAAAGAATTACAGGGCTTTCTGAACCGAATAACAGAAAATGATCAATGGGTACTATAATATCTCATTTTTGATAAAAAAGAAAAAAATTTGTTTGCACTATCACACATATTCAAATTCCAATAAGACACAATGTGGTAGATAGAACCAATGGTAATAGAACAAAAAAAGCATGGTAGGACTTCTAAGAAGGATGATATTAAATCAGCAATAGCTGTCATAATGTTTTCTTCAAAACAGCTGTTCATATCATCACGTATGATATAGTCAAACAAAACAGGATAACACCATTCCAAC
>PVJX010015064.1:0-43458 GCA_004027295.1 Dolichotis patagonum
CTGTTGTCTGTTGGCCATTTCAGAACTTTGGAAATGAAATGGTCAATTCATCAGAAAGAAATAGCAGGTGAGTATGGCAGACTTTAGGGGGCCTGCAGGGGAGAGACCCTGGCACCTCGGGACCTGCACCATGTGGTTGACTCGGGGTGCCGGGAGAACAAGGAGCTCTTCCCCTCTCTGGGGGGCGGCTGAGACTGTGGCAGACTTTCGGCGGCCTGAAGGAGAGAGACCCTGGCACCTCGGGACCTGCACCATGTGGTTGACTCGGGGTGCTGGGAAAACAAGGAGCTCCTCCCCTCTCTGGGCGGGGGGCGACTGTGATCCTGTCTGCATGTGGGCTGAGAATCAGACATCTCATGTCGTCCTGTCCCCTGTCCCTCCCCCCCCCCCACTTAGCAAGTGGGAGCCAGTGAACTGGACATCTTGTGAAAAGATTGGCTATGTTATTTAGGATGAACTCTCCATATGCAAAGATAAGGACAACCATTTGGAAGAAAACAAGAGACAATATGACAGATAGTGAAGATCTCTGGTTGTCTAGCTTTGAAATTTATGCTTTCTTATGTCCTGTTCTGTTCTGTTTTGTTGTGTTTAATTTTACTCCCTTTTAAAATAAAATTTAAAAAAATTTTTTTTAAAATACTCAAGTTCTACGAATTGAGGATAAAGTACAAATTGGCAGACATTATACTTACAAAAGAAATTTGTACCTGTTGAAAGTCGAAACATGTTACTTCCCAGCTGAACTGAGATTTAGTGTCTGGTACTCAGATCACAACCCTCGATGACAGTTTTCCTTTCTACATCTGCTTAATGAATGGACATGCATTGACTAAGTATGGAAAATATATTAATAGGTAGGGTTTCTGTGAGCTGCAATAGTTTAAAAACTCATTTTCAGGCACGTCTTTCATGTATACAACATTACCCAATGATCTTTTTTAGATCATTAAAAACCAATTTGTCCCACTTTCTCCTTCTGGAATCCTTTTTTCTTCCTTCGAATTTCAAAGCCAGAAATAAGATTCTTCTCTTTTAAATGGCATGATTTTAATTTTCATTTGGAAAAATAATTGTTCCAGCTACCTGATTCTGTGCCTCAGATTTCTGGTTCACATTACTCTTATAATCTGAGACATAACCTCCAAACCATTTTCAAAAGCAGGCACATTTATATGGACTTACTGCACAGTTTTGTTCCTATTCTGCCTCCTAGATCCTAGAGGACAAAATGCGCTATGTGAAAATGTACCCTGATACCATGGAATTCTGTAGGACCAGAAAAACAATATAAAAAACAGTCACAGAATTACTTATTTACAGTATTCGACCTTATTCTGGGTTATGAAAACAGAAATGAACATGCACAACAGTGCTATTGTCGATTATAGAAATGAGAAATTGGAATTTGGGGACACGATGTTGATACCTTCCCACCTATCCATTGTTTAGAAAAAGAAAAGCAGCCATTGAAATGATGAATGGTGCGCCTTTTTCTAGAAACACAGCATTTTACAGCACTGTTAAGGACTTGGTGAAGAGCGTCTGTCTTCAGAAACTTCAGAGTTCTTTAAAAGCAAGAAGTTAGTTCTTTGCTCCCTATTTCCCTAGCCTGCCCTTCATTGTCAAGTGCAAAGTTACAAAACCTTCATCTTTTATTCCCCATCTCTTTTATAGTCTAACAAACACCTTCCTTTGTGTTTCTTTCTGAACTGTCTTCTTTATGCCACCTCCTGCTGAATCACACAAGAAAATTTATTTTGGGTTATTTTGTCACTGTTTTGTGCCTCCTCTTCCCCCAGTTTGACTTCTCAGATGCTCTCACTTTTCTGCCTTTGAATTTTCTTGCCGTTTTCATCTTCAGAGTGATTTGTGATCATCCTTGCCTATTTTTCACTGTCTCAGAAAAAGAGATTGTTGTTATCTGTGGAAAAAACATTTCTCTTCCTTTAGCATGATTTCTTATCTACACATCTTGGTATTTTCAAATAGTTTCCTGCTTATCGTTAGCCTCAGTTCTCATTGTTTTGATTCCATTTCTGAGATGCATTAAGAACAGTGAGAGATGTCCCATCCCAGGAGTGGAAGCAGGCTTCTATTCCATATTTGATTATCTAGCCCAGTAACAAGCACCTTGACTTCCAGCGAGTCAGAAAGAGGTCTTGGACATTTGCATCTTTCTGTACAGTAGTATTTTGGACACTTTCTGGCTTTGGAATAATGTTTAGTGAAATGGAGAAACGTTAGGAAGATTTCAAAATATGGCAGTTTCCAGCAATTTTCTTTTAAGATTCATAAAATTCTCTGCCAGAGAAGTCTTGAAATGCTGTTGTAAGCTTAAATTCAGAGACATACATCATTTGTTAGCACTTTTATTGTTGGTTTTTACAAAGCAATATTATTGCAGTGTAATGAGTGGATACTTGTCTTATAAGCCAAAAGAGTGGAAACTTATTGTCCCTTTGGAAGGTGAAGTTTCAGTTTATCCATATAAACCTGCACTAAGAATGAATTAAAGAGCTTGCAACTACCCCTTAACTATTTAGTGGTTGAACAGGTGTGCTTTGCTAACACTGAACTGAATAACAATTGATTTCTTCCTTAAAATATTTCCCAGTATTGGACACATGCCAATTTAAGACTAAAATTAGGAAAACAAGATCCTACCACTGATGTATCCATACTGAAAAGTGTTTCCTAATATTTTCTCTTCTCTTTTCTCATTTTATATATTAATTCTTATCAAACACTATCTATTTTTTCCAGAAGAAGTTATGGTATTAACCAGTTCATACCATCTAGAAAAAAATATGTTTATTTTCTCAGAGATATTTTTTTTCTGTCTACCACATTCACAAGATTTCTCAGTTGTTGAATCTAATTTGAAAGAGTGATTCTTGTTTTAAAACTCTTGATGATTATAGTGATACAGATGTTTTGAAAGTGGTTTTTTTAGACAACCAAGATCCAGTTTCTATTCATAAAAAATGATTATTGCCTCTCCAACCACTATGAAGCTCAAGTGGAGGCAGCAGGGAAAGTGATTTAGTATAAAAAATTATGAGACCAAAACTAGCAAGAGAATATAAAATATGTATGATTGAGAAGTCCTGGGCGTAGGCAAAATTGCTCATACAAGATAGCAGAAGTCTGATGCTTCAGAATGTTATTAGTGAAATCTGACCTGCTGATTCTCCCACGTTTCAGGTAGGAAAGAGGAGTTCAGAGATGTGAAATATCTTCCTCAGGTTCACACAGCTGATAAATAACACAGCTCTAAATAAGAATTTAGGCTTCCTGGTTTCTAAGCCACTGCTTTTTCTTTCTCGCATAAGGTTAATATGAAATAACCATGTTAAAGATGTGCTAAAATGTGTATTGCAAACTCATGCAAAAGGAAAATAGAGGTGAGTATAAGCCTACTTACTCTCAACTATCAACTTATTCATTCAGTAAATATTTATTGACAGCCACTGTGCACCAGGCATGGCGCTTGGCACAGCAGTAAAAGTGACTCTATAGGCTGTCATTGAACAGTTACTCGGTAACTTTAGGCAGCCATTGCGTTTTTTAATGTGAAAAAATTGGGAATATAAGTGATGAGTTGTGAGGTGGTGTGGTGCCTGTGCCCCGCCATTTGCTGAAGAACCAGCAGGCGGAGAGTCAGTACATAACAGAACCTTCGTGCAGTGAGTACAGGAGATGGCCTCTGAGGTTCTTTACAGCACTAAAGCCTATGGTTCCTGGAAACACACCTATAAACATTTTCATGGCAAAGTCTCAGGCATAGATTCTGCACAAGGTAGGTACCATGTTTTCTGCATCAATCGCAGGACTTGGAGGGGGTCTCAGAGTCTGCGCTGCCTTCCACTGACCCAGTCTGTCTTCCCCAGAGCTGGAAAGGAAGGGACCCAGCTCCCCACTGACTCACCAGCACCACACTGCATCAGACCACATGACAGACAAGGAAAGAGCGGCAGTTCTTAATGTTGAAAGTATGTTTAATTACAGACTTAATATGTTCCTTCATAAAAGTTCTAACATTGCAGAATTCCCTACATGAAAGTAAAGTGCATTATCTTTTAAGTCCTTGTAGTTTCCTGTGCATTTCTCTGCATCATTTCCTTTGTATATACTAACATAAACCATTTCTTAATCATCATCTACCATTTCTTAATCATAATCTACCATTTCTTAATCAAAATCTAGTTAGGTTACACTTAGCAACTTCATTTTGTTTAACTTAATTAAATTTGAAATAGTTGTCCTTAGAACAACATTGGTTTGAGCTATGTGAGTCCATTTACATGCAGACATTTTTTGGACATTTGCAATAATTTGAAGAAACTTGCAATAGAACTGCATAGCCTAGAAATATTGAAGAAAACCCTAAAAGATATGTTACATAGGCATATTATAGATTATTTTATCATTTACTACTATAAAATATACAATATTATAAACAATTAAAATTAAAATGTGTACACACAAATGGCATCATTTGCAGCAGAGAGAAAGATAAGCAAAGTTGGAGTATTATAACTGCCTACGTTTACTGTGTATGTACCGTACCACTGTGATAATTTCATAGCCACCTCCTGTTGCTCTGGTGTTGAGTGCTCTGGTACTGAATCTGCTTAAGACTTGTAATGCTGATCTTCTCTGCAGAAATACTTAGTTCCTCTCTGCGCTGAGTTGCAAAACACATGAAGGGTTATCTCTCATGGTGCTTGTGTATTTTTCACTGTGTCTAAGACATATAATATACAAAGTATGTATTAATCAACTGAGTTGCTTCCTGGTAAGGCCTCTAGTCAATAATAGGTATTAATGGTTAAATTTTGGCAGGATCAAAAATTATATGTGACTGTTTTTACTCTGGGAAGGGATCAGCACCCTAATCTCTCTGCTGTTCAGTTGTATTTTTCCATTAGTATATATATTTTTAAAAGGCATATAGCATTCTACTGAATGTATATATTATAGTTTTAAATAACTACTTACATTTTTTCTATCTAAAACAATGCTATACCAACTTCTGATTGTGAGTTGTGTTTATAAAATGAAAAGGACATAAGATTATTAGACTATAATATAGTTATAAAACTAATATTTTAAAGTACATCTATATTTTGGGGTGAGAGAGACATAGCTGAGAGGGTATTGGTCATAAAAATGTCTCGAATAAAAGGAAAGCGTCACAGTGCTCTCTGTAGAGAAATCGCCATCTTTGTTCTTTTTTTAAAAATTTTATTTAAAAAGAAATAAAACAACCAAACAAAACAGAAAAAAGGGTAGCAACAGTGGGGAAAAAGGAACACTGCTCCACTGTTGGAGGGAGTGTAGACTGGTGCAACCACTATGGAAATCAGTATGAAGAATTCTCAGAAGACTAGGACTGGAAGCTCCATTCAACCCAGCTATTCCCCTCCTGGGTATTTTCCCAGAGAAACTGAAAAGTTCATATCACAGGGATATATGTGCACCCATGTTCATAGCAGCACGATTTGTAATAGCTAAATCTTGGAAACAACCAAGATGTCCATCAACTGCAGAGTGGATGAAAAAGATGTGGTATTTTTATACAATGGAATATTACTCAGCTATAAAAAAGGATGATCTTGAGGCCTTCATAGGGAAATGGAGACAATTTGAGACTATCCTCATTAGTGAAATAAATAAGAATCATATTTATAAATATCACATTGTGTCTCTAGTATAAAAAGTAATAACTGTAGGAGTAACTGTAACTGTAGGAGTAATAAAACCTAAAATGTGTAATTACTACTGTAAAAAAGAGAGGAAAAGAAAGTGCTCTAAAGGATATGACTGCATGTGTGTTTAAGTGTGTAAGACAGATGTCCATATTACTGTTTTTGTTAGAATGTTGAGCAGAACAGGCTCATTGTTTGAATGTGTACTTTGTATGTTTTAACTTTGTAACTTGAACAACTATTTCCAATGATGACAGTATGTAACTTATCAAGTGGCGATTTCTTAGTATTTTTTTTTGTTTGTTTGTTTTTTGTTGTTGTGGTTGTTGTTCTTTTTTTTCTTTTTTTTTTCCTTTCCCCTTTGGAATTCTGTATTGTTGCTACCCTCTTTCTGTTTTTTTTCTTTCTTCTTCTCTTTAAATATAAAAAATTTTCAAAAATTTTAAAAAGGGTAGCAACAATACAGAATTCCAAAGCCATCTATTGTTCTTATGTACTGTCAGTGGTTTCCAAGCAGTGCTATGGGAATTAATGGAGGAAAATCCTTTTATCCTTATTATTTGCTGGATCCCCAAATGAGAATTGCACTGAAAACGGGGAGCCCAGGGAATCACAAGCCCAGTGACCCCAGATGCATTCAGGAGAACACTGCAACCATCCATGACTTCTGCTGTGCTGGGGCATCTTGCAGTGAGAAACCTTGCTGGCATCAGAAGACACTTTAGTCAGCAACGTTTCTGTACCTTTCTTTGTGAGGCCACCAGAGGGACAGTCAGCATAACTGTGTTTGTTTTATTTGTGAAGGCTTAAAACACATTAGAATGCAAATTCCTATTGTTGATGCTTTCTACTAATAGGCTTTATTTTTTAGAACTGTTTTAGATTTACTAAAAGAAAATCAGCAGGCAGGATAGTGTTCCTGTATTATTCTTTCCCTACTGCAGTTTCCCATCGGTAATATCATACATTGGTAAGATACATCTGTTTCAGTAACCAATATGAATCCATAGTTACCAGCTAATGACCAAAGCTTACTGAAATTTCCTTAGTTTTTAACTTTCATCTTTTTTCTGTTCATCCAGGAACCCATAATACATTTGGTTCTCATGTTTCCTAGGGTCCTCTGGCCTGAGAGAGATTTTCAGACTTTCTTTCTGCTGTTCTTGACAGTGTGAGTCCTGGGCAGGTGCCTTGCAGGTGTCCCTATCCTGGTCTGCGTCTGATGTTTTTCCCTTGATTCTTGTGAGGTTTTCCAGGCTGAATCCAGACTTGCAGTCTTCTGCCTTGGTCTCCCAGCATGCTGGGGTTATGGGCATACACCACTGTGTCCAGTTCCTAGACCCCTTTTTTGGAGAGTGGAATTAGAGGCCAAGTTCTAGGCACTAGGTATGCTTGTTACTGCTGAGATTTTGTTTATTTTAGCTCCTTTAAGTGTCCAAGCAAAGAAAGGTACCTGTTTGTATCAAGTCTAGTATATACACACATCTAAAGTATTTTCGTATGTAACAGGTTGTGTGTTAAAGGTTAATTCTTATTAACATCTTGCAACTCTTACAAATTATCACATGGATTATTCTGGCTTTCTTCCCTTGCTTACCTATAAATTCTGCCCTCACAGTGAGAAACTTGCTTCCCATCATCTACCATCCATTATGCACTGACTTACTTAATCCCAGTGTACACAGATGGCAGTATCAGAATTGCTAACTCAGACCCCTGTGGGAAACAACTTTTAGTATATGTCCTGCCAAAGTGAACTCCGTGGGAAACATTTTAAGCAATGGGAACGTAGAATCTGTGCACCATTCCTTTGGCCTCTAATCTTACAGACTGTGCTCTTCTAACATTACTTACACCTTGCCCCACTTTTTTCAGTGAAATTGGTTAAGGCCTTTGTAATACGGTCTCTTGTCACTGCCTTGTTTCCCAAGGTGACCTGATGTCTTAAGTGATTCTTACAAATTTGCATGTGTTAAGATTACCTTTTTTGGCTACCAAGTTCAATGAGTTTTGACAGATGCACAGTGTCCTGGAGAATACTTTCATCACCCCCTAATTTTGCTGCATTCTCTTCCTTTCATCCTTTTCCTGAACTCTTGTAAACCACTATTTTCACTGTGTCTACAGCTTTGCCTTTTCCAGTATATAGTTGGAATCATATGGTAGATGGCTTTTTCAGACTGCCTTCTTTTACTTACCAGTGTCTACTTAAAGTTCTCTGTATCTTTTATTTTTTCCCCCGTATCTTTTTGTGGCTTCATATATCATGTTTTCTCTAGATCACAGACTGAATGCATCGTAGTTCATTTATCCTTTTACTTATTGATGGACATTTTAATTGCTTCCAATATTTGGCAATTATGACTAAAGCTGCTATAAATGGCACTAATGTGCAGTTTCTTTTGTAGACCTGCGGTTTCAGCTCAGTTGGTAAATACCCAGGAGCATGAATGCAGGATTGTATGGGAAGAGTACATTCTGTTTTATAAGAAACTGCCAAACTGTCTTCCAAAGTGGGTGTACCCTTTTGCATTTCTACAAATAATGAGAGAAAATTCCAACAGCTTTGCTAGCACTTTGTCAGTTTTCTGCTTTGACCATCCTAAATAGATATGTAGCAGTATCTTATTGTTGCTTTAATTTGCAATTCCCCAGTAATAAATAATGCTGCCCATTTATACACTTTTCCCCCAACACACACACATACACACACATATATGTGTGTGTGTGTATATATATATATATATATATATATATATATATATATATTTGGTGAGGTAACTATTCAGATCTTCTGCCCATTTAAAAATGAATTTATTTCTTATCATTGAGATTTATGAGTTCTTTTTATATTTTAGTTCTTTATAGGATCCTTATATAGAAATCCTTATATACAAGTCTGTTATTAGAGACAGGCTTTTCAAATCTCCTCTGCCATTCTGTGGCTTGCCTTTTCACCCTTCAAATTGTCTGGAGGGGCACCAGAAATCCAGCCTCGGACCTGTAGCTTGCCAGGCAGGTAGTGGACTGCTAAGCCATATCCCCAGTCCCGTCCCTTTCTATCTTGATAGACCCACTCCAGACTCTCACTCCTGGGGGCCCGACCTACCACAACCTGGAGCCAAACAAGTGGAAGCAAAGGGAGGTCAAGCCAAGGAAATCTAGGCGATCTCACACTGAGCTTTGCCTCTGTTCATTACTGGCTTTAGAACCATGGCAGGATTTCTGTGTTACTTTGGAGCTGATACTCTTTACGTTAATAATGTGTCAAATAAACAAAAGCTTTAGTGTTAAAATATTTGATTACTTGTCTGTATTTGTCACTGAGCTTCAAGTAACTTAAAAGCTTAGTCCTACTTCATTCACTGCAGTGGTCATTTAGCACATCATCAGAATTTTAACTGAACAATGTCCAGCAAATAGGTTCAAGCAAGTCCAAATGTTTCATTTGACATGGGACTTAACTGCTTGCTCTCCTCTTGGTATGTTGTATTTATGGTAGGCTTTGAAGTCTACCCTGGACCTAATAGGAACTGTTTTGGAAAATGCCTCACTAAATGGAGATGTCTTCTTCTTATACCTATTAGATCAAGTAAAAAGGCTTAGAGCAGCAAATCTAGTGTTATTTCTTCATTCCTCTTCTCTGAGGTATATGATTGCTTTTAAAATATATTTAGCTTGAATTTCAATGAGAACAGTCAGCTAGGGAAAAGTAGTAATACATAGCCAAGTCTGATTTTTGCTTTAGTAAGATATTTCCATGTTATTCTATTTGCCAAGGGAAGCAACCAGAGGATTTTAAGGAGGATATTGGTGTTATGTGGTCTCTGTTTTTGAAAAGATTATCCGTGATGGTGTATACAGAGGGATTTTGGGGAAATGAGGAGTGGAATCAGGGAAACAAACTAGGGAGTGAGAGAAAGGCGAAGCCATGAAATACTTTGGATCAAGGGGTGTTTGAGAGAAGGCACCAGCTCTGAAGTATTTGGAGAGATACAGCTGATCAGACTTGCCAGTGGATTAAACCTGAGTGCCGGATATAACCATGAACTATCCTGGTTCATGCAATGCTGTCCCAGCTTTTTTATTGAAAGTCCCGCATCCCAGAAACTCCTGGGCTGAATGATTAGCTTAGTGAGGGCGTTAGAGTCACACATCATGAAGGTGTTGGAGTCACGTGTGGAGGCCTTTCCTAGCTTTAAACCTCATTATTGCTGGATTTGCTCCTATGGTAATTTACAACCCACAGTCCCAACAGAAGATCGAATGGTGAGCTTGACATGTTTTTACTGGTAGAACCAGGACAGGCATTTCAGAATGAGGCATTTGCTATAAGAGTAACATATGCCCTCTGATGAAGTTCTTTACTGGTAAGGGAAAATTTAACTTTACAGTTTGAGAGACAGAAATTTGTGGCACCTCCCTTTGGAAAGGTTTCTGAAGTTTCATCCATCTTCATGCTTCCCGGAATCAAATGGAAGTTTGATATGACCTCCTGACTTATTTTTTGTGACTGGCAAAATGGCTTGAGTTCGACAGTCAAAGAAATCCTATGCAAAATGTAATGGTTATGTACTGTCACTCACCAACATAAACGTTTAACATCCCCTCTTCTCAGATACGAGTAAGATTGATGAAAATGCCTTAAAGATGCATTCGGCCCTGCAATGTTAGTCTCTCCATGTCAGTTGCCAAGAACATCCTAGTAAGATGCCCATTTATTAGTATTCCAATCTACTTGCCTGTATTTCTCTCTGGATCTGTCTCTCCTCCCTTCTGATATTTTACGTTGCCTCATATTTGCTTTTCTTTTGCAGGCTGCGCATTATGAGGGCAAACATTTTGACTAATGCTACATTTGAAGCCTTGAACCTCCCCATGGGGAAATAATAAGAGTCTTTTCAAAATCCTGGAAATGAGAGCGTCTTTATGAAATGAGAAATTGCTAAGTGTCAAGTAGCCCTTCAGAGTGCAGCTCTCACTCAGGAATATGAGGCCTTTTGCCTGCCCTGCACACCTGCTCTGGCGTGGATCTAAGTAGCTCTCTCTCCCTGCATGGGGAGAGCTTGCATGGGGGTGGAGACAGGGGAGCGCTCTGCTAGTAACTCTCACATACGTTCTTTGTGAAAGCCTTGCTTTCGGAAATGGTTTGTCACAGCTGATCTGCAAGATGACCATATTAAACTTCGCCAATTTCTTTAGCAGTCCACAAGTCGGGCAGTTGGTCTCTGTTGGCCCATCTCTGATAGAACAGGTGTAAAATTATCTTTCAGCCCCATTTGTCATGTGTCCTGGCCACCAAGATACCATCTTCGACTGCTTCATTCTCCACATGAAGCTTGGGATTAGAGAAGATTGTGTTTTCACTATTTAAGTGGAAGAATTTCTGACTTGCAGTCATTATTTAATGGCTAGGAGATTATGTTGTGTGTCTGTAATAATAACTAATACTCATGTGGCATCATAGAGCACTCAGTGGCCTGTCTACCAACCCTAGAAGGCATCTATTTCCATCCCCATGGAAGAGATAAAGAAACGGAGGGGAAAAATGTTAAGGCATTTGTGAAAGTTCACAGCACTTATACATATTAGGGATGTCCAACTACTGTGGATACCATAAAACAATTAAAGACTTGATCTGTATCTTCAGGCTGTTTTTCTGATGCATTTTTCATGTAATCTTAAAAGCTTTAATATGGTCACAAGACATCCAAAGTGTCTAAACCTCCCAGCAGATATTACTTCCACTGTAGTTGGCTCAGGAGGTTTTTTGTCACTTGAAATGCCAGAGGAAAGTGGTTGCTTCTCATCCTTAATCACTGTAAGTGGAAAGGAAGAGAGCTTCGAATACCCCTGGTTCCCACTCTGTCCTGGTCACTGTCTAACACCAGCTTAGACATTGGACTTTTTCTCTTTTTTGCATTGCAATTCTTCAGCTACTTATTCAGAGGTAAGTGTCTTCTTCATGTAGAAGTCCGTGGTTGATGCTGTGAAAGAAAAGTCTTTCAGTGAGGATATTGAGAAGAACATGCCAACTAGATGGATATTACAGTTAAACTTGAATTTGAGAGACAGGACTATGAGTACAGATTTGTACTCATTTATATAATGAAATTTTATGAACTTAAGTGAAACAAAATCGCTTATTTAAAAAAGCCCAGAATTCAGAGTGAGAAAGTATGTGTTAGAGTTTTATCACTCCTTCTTGCTAGATACCTTTGGCACTCTGTATGATTTCAACAAAATCTGTGATCCCTGCTCTTAAAGTATAATTACTATCATTGGTATGTCACAGAATTGTCACATAATTGCAGCATAGTATGCAGACATGCTTTGTAGTGTGTTATCACAATTTCAGTTGCTGTTGATGTTGCTAATGTTATAATCAAGTAAAAAAAAAACAAATTAGGTGGGTATGTGCTTGCTTAAAACCATCCCTCTATTTACAATCTACCACTACAGAGGTATGTTTAGAAATCCAAATTTGAGTTTGTGAACCTTTCTTTGTGGATATATGTAGCATCACAAATAGAGATAATTATATCAAAATAAATTATGTTTAGAAAAAGATTAAGTTGCCTGATCTTTCTGAATCTTACTTTTCTCAGTAAAATAAGAGTAATTAATAAACACCATATTTATTTTGAGGATTAAATGAGACAGAGCTCCTAAAATGGAGTTGAGCATATATTAACTGTTAAAAAAGTTAACCACAGTTACTGTTATTAAGGTTTTCTAGCCTGTAATAATCATCTGTAGATGATTTATTGTTATTTCATTGGCACATAGTAAGCATCCAATATATGGTAGATATTATTAAAATAAGTTTATATAATGAATTATGGGTAGAAAGGTAATCCATGCAAGCTAAGCATTTAGACAGATGGAACCAAATAGAATTTTTCATTTGTTTTTTCCATTAGTCAGGATTGGTTATCTGGACATGCAGGGTGCTTGATACTCAACAGAGCTGAAGACAGAGGCCTTGGAAAAGACAAGTGAGCTTGAATTGTCACAGGTGAACTACTTAGAGATAAATATGACAAACAGAAGCAGAAGCAAAAATGAGCTAAATGGATTGCCCAGAACTGTGTAGTGAACAGGAGAAATCAGTTAATTTTAAGCATTTTAAAGAATATAACCAAATAAACTATTAAATTTATAGTCTTCTGGATCCAGTAATTTCAGTAAGTATCATGGTTATGAGATCAAATAGGAAACACTGTTAACTACAGAGTGATAACTAGAATGATTGATGGTTACAGTGAGTTATGCTTAATCAAAAATAATCTTAAAAAACTGATGTTATAAGTTTATGTAAGGAGTCTTTAGTTGGATTCATTATAGAAAAAGTATATATATATATAGTGTATTTTTTTGGTAGCATGGGGTTGGGAGCTTCCTATTAGCAGATCTGAGATCTCTTTTTGTTAAAGATCTGATAAATGGATGACTTTTGAAATTTTAGTGTGTAAAATAATCCGTTGAAATTGAACTGCATAAATGATGAAAATATCAACACTGTAAACCAAATCTGTCTTTAAAAGATGTCATCTGGTGCTAGATTATCTAACTCAATCTTGACTGAAAGGAGACTCAGTTTAAAAGTGAAATTTATAATAGCAATGCATGCTTTTTCTGCAGTCCTAAATACCAGCATTTGTGATTCTGTCCCTCAGCAGCACTCGTAGAACTATCCTCAGAGGCATCTGGGTGAGGGGCCTGGGCTGAGGGCTGAAACTAGGCGAGGCTGACCACACAACATAGACGCAGGAGGGTCCTAGGACTGGAAATCAACATCAAGGCCGTCCGTGGTAAGAGGCTCCTGACAGGAACAAGAGGCAGCATAGAGGCTGGGCCGTAGGTTTAGATCCAGAGAACGTACCAACCAGGAGAGGGAACAGAAGGGCCAGTGGTCCTCTGAGTCTCTGGCAGCAGGGCCAGGTATTCCTTGGTTAATACTTGCAAGGCTCCACAAGCTCTAACATCAGGAAAGTTCAGATGTCTTCCAAGTCCTAAGGACTCAGTAGGTTAAGGATGAGTTTGTTTCTCAGTAGGTTAAGATGAGAGTTTGTTTTCTTTTAACTTTCCTTAACATGGCAAATAATAAGCATCCAATAGCTTAGAGATAATAATAGGACATTGGGACCATAGTTGAACAATACTGCTCAATATTCCACGATCTAACCTGGGTCTTGTTTGGAAAAGACTGGCTCTTTACAGTGGTGACTTACGCTGACTCCTGGTGTGTCGCTAGGAAGTATTCCATCCTCCTTTGTCTGCTCTGCCTGCCTGGACTGCTGGTTGGCTGCCGCTGTGTTTCCTTGCTTCCAGTATGGCTGGAACTGAACATGGGTGCTGTTTGCAGCAACAGAAATCTCAAATTTTTGAAAAATAGCCCTGTCCTGCCATCTATCAGCCCTGAATTATTTACACATTACTGGATATCTTTAAAATAATTTCAGCGCTGTTCTTGAGTGGATCAAGAAATATTTCCTCAACCAAACAAAAACAAAAGGAATTTGATTTTTTAAAAGAAACTTGTCTTGTTTTGAAAACCTAATTACCACATTGAACAATAAAAATTGTGAGGCCACACAAGTGTGACCTGAGTGCCACTCACATCTCTTATGACGAACAGGTCACTGCACTTGCCTTGATCTATCAGAACACTGCTACATCTTAAAACTTCTCTAGTGTTCAAAAACCTTCAAGTTTTTAAAATGAGAATCTCATTTTCCAGGATAATGCAACTCATCCATATTTCCCAACTTTCTGTATTTTTGTCTTTTATGTTATAATGCTTTATTTAAAATGAGCAATAACCTATAAATATGCTATGAAAGCTAAAAGCTATTAGTAACTCACCTGTCCTTCCATTAACTTTTAATGACTTAAAAACAAACATACATGCTAACTTACCCACCTCCCCTTGATCACATTTTCAAGTTTTGGCCCTTTTGTTTCTTTCTCAGTGCCAGGGTTCAAACCCAGGGTCCTATGAAAGGTGGGCTGTGTGCCACACTGAGCTACAGCATTAGCCAGGTACCCTAAGGTAATGATTATCTTACATCAGTGGCAAGCTTGCGTTGGGCCAGATGGGAGAACTTCGCTACAATGAAGATCCTGTCACAGTTCTTTTCCTAGCAACATAGCCAGTGGCTGAGACTTGAAATTGCCAGGGGCAAAACTGCGCTGTCTTCATCTTACAGCCTTCATCAGGGAGGCCTTTTCACTTCTAATTAACTCCTGCTCTGCTGAGAGGGTAGAGACACTGAAAGGGTGTTGAACAGAGTTGATTCCGTTTCTTTCTGAGTGCCCATTGGCACTCACGTAAATGCACTGAGCCGTGTGTTACCCCTTGATAAAATGGAGAAAATAATGACACCTTCCTGTACTTGTCTGTATTAGCAGTGAGCCTGCAGACATCCCAGAAAGTGCTTGTGGGGCTTATGCTCAGTCCTTGCACTGATTACCCATAGTATTGCTGCTGCCCAGCTGTCTTTTCAGGCTCCAGCAACGGGGGAAACAGGCTGTTCTCAACTGACAGATTCTCCCAACCTCTGGTAGGTTTCCGTGGAATTTGTCTGACAGTATCTAGCTGACCTGTAAAGAGAGGAATTGAGACGAGGTTGAAATGCAACAAATTCCGCGCTGTCTCCGCCAATCAAGCACTCGGTTGAGCCGCTACCACAGCAGCTGCAGAAATCTGGTGGCTTGTTGCTTCGGCCCAGGACCACAGCACCTCTGCGGTGCAGCTTCGTTCACCATCTAATGTTCACAGGAGACTGCACTTCGCCTTCTTTAACGCCTGTTGAAATAAGTGGGGGAAACAGGAACTGTTTTAACTTGGTTATGTTGTTTCCGTTTTACTCTGGTAAAGTTTTTCTCACAGTACTTAGCCCTTAGCAGTAAGTTTGTCACAATGAGGCCACTCACAATGCTTTTTTTTTCTTTCAAAAAACTGAACCTCATCCTTGACCTAAGGGGTGCTGAGTGTTCTTTCACCAGACAAGGCTAAGATCTTTCCTAGCTTACAGGGCCGAGCTACATGCCAGGTACTACTCTAAACAAGAGTCCACTCTGTTTTCTTGAGAATATTCTAAGTGTTATTCTAAGCATTACTTTCCCATCTTAAGATGACAAAATAAAAGTATATAAAAGAATAGGAACAAAGAACCACTGAAACCAAGAAGGACAAACATTAAATTCTATAGTTCCAGCAAACTATGTGAGGACCAGAGAGAGAAGCCAATGCACCCTTCCTGTGAGGTGCACAAACCACACAGGGCCCAGGGGAGGATAAAGCCAGTTTGCCCTTCCTGAGCCAAGTGGTGCTCAGCACTCAGGCTGAGAATCAAGAACACCCCCCAACACACACACACCCCATAAGCAACAGCTGATTCAGAGGACAGGCTGAGGTGATAGCTACTGAGGTACAAAACCAACTAAATGCTCATATTGTTTGATTGGCTTTGCAGGCCTAAGGCTGGTAGTCTCAGCATCTATTAGGATAACAATATGCAGTACAGCAATATGGGTGATTTCCTTCTGTCTTGTTTTGAAATCCAATATTGTTCTCACTGTTTTGATTTATTGTTTTGTTTTATTCAGTGTTCCATTTGATTGGTTTTATTTTATTTGATTTTACTATGTCTGATGGTATGGACAACTATTTTGAGGATAGCAAGAGGCTTTATGGTAGCCACTGTTGATTTCCTATTATCCTGTTTTGAAGTTCTGTACCACTTTCACTGTTCTGCTTTGAGTGGCTTTATTTTGTTAGGTTTGATTCTCTTTAAAATAAAAAAGTTCTGTAGTTTTGTGTCTAGCATCCAGGGTACATGACTGTGAAATGTGCATTGCAGAGGGGCCTGGGCAGGCCCACCCGTATGGCCTTGTTGTAGCCCACATAGTCTTCTTTTGAGGCCTCACTAACCTCCTGCAGTTTTCCCCGCAGATGTTTTGTGGTTTTGGTATCTGAATTTCTGGGGTCTACTGTTCCATAGGTTTATTCCCACAGCTTCCTGCACTACCCTCTCCAGTTTCTTGCCTAACCTGCCAGTCTTCCCCACTATCTGGTGGAAACCTCCCTGGCTGCACAACTCTTGCCTTCTAAATGCCAGTCAAATCAGCATAATGTGGATTGTGCCAAGCTCTGCTGTCAGTGAGAGCAGGAGCTTGGCCCTCTTGGATCATGGCTACCACTGACCCTGACTGGCAGGATGGCTATGTGCAATGAATCCTCTTGAACCTGGCCTTTCTGTCAGCATTTCTATCAGCATTCTGGTCATCTGTGCTCCAACCAGAATCTCCTCTTAGGCTCTGCATATAGCTTTCTAGCTTTTCTTTAACCTGACTCTTCAAACTTTTCTAAAGTCTTCCCACAGCCTTATCTCCAAAGGCTTCTGAATCACCTAGTCAGGTATAGTCACAACAATGACTCCACTTCTTTGTCACCAGTTTTCTATGTTGGCTAACTTTCCTGTTGTTGACACATGATATCCAACACCTGCGATGTAAAAAGGAGAAGTTTAATTTGGCTCATGGTTCCAGGAGATATTTTGTTGAGATAATCAATGTTTGGTAGCTCCAAAGAAACATCCTGGTGGAAGGGCAGAACTGAGCAAAGTCATCTAGGTCATGATGCTACAAGCACAACAGGGAAACAGCAGCACAGAAGGGCATCTTCACCCCAGATGAAGACCCCCACAGCGATGCTTTTATGAATCTACAGGGACACACTCAGAGAGTCCTTCCACCAATCACTCAGGAATCAGGCTGACAATCCAGTTCAACTATTGCAACCCCCTTCCATGTCTTCTCCACAGTAAATCACATGATGCTTTTAGAAAAACTTAAATCATACAAAATTATTCTCCTTGTCTTTAAAAAAGATAAAGCAATCAACAACACACCCAGTAGAATCCTTTATTCACTTTCTACTATCTAGGATTTAAATTCCGATTTCCTTGCCTGGTCTCCAGAGCCCCTTCCATATGGGCCTTTAGTTTCTCATTCTTGCCTTTACTCATTTGGCTTCTTCTAGTGAATTTCCTCACTGCTCCTCAAGCACAAACAACGTAATTACCCCCCGGATCACAGTACTTCCTGTTCCCAGAAATTGTGATGGTCCTTCCCCAGATGTCCCTGTGTTTTACACATTCTGTCTTCCTCTTACTTCAGTGTGGTCCTTGCTGAAAATGATCTCTTAAGAGGCTTTTCCTGACCTGCTTTTGGCTAAAATTTACTTCTCTTACCCTCTCGTTTCTCTACATGCTTTATTTTCCTCAATAGTTCTTGTTACCATGAATTAAGTCTATTTTATGCATTAGTTGTCTTTGCTCTTTGTAATGTAAAGCCCTGGTCATGTTTTGTTTATTATTGTGTCCTAGCACCAAGAAGAGTGTCTGGCATGTGGTAATGCTATACATAAATAAATTTTATTGAGATAACATTTCAACACAGTAAATCACACCCAACCTTAGTAAACCAAAGCCTGTGTGATCACTGTTACCATCATGAGACAGAGCAGTTCCACACCTACCCCTTTACAGTCCACCTCTGTTACCCAGGCACCTCCAACCCCAGGCAGCTAATCAGATCCCTATCACCATGGATTGAGTTTGTCTTCCCAAGAGCTCCATATGAGTCAAGTCCTACAGTATGAACTCTCTTTTGTGCTTGGCTTTTTTTGCTCAGCATAATTTTTTGGAGATTTGTGTACATTGTTGTATATGTCATATTTTGTTCCATTTTATTGCTGTATTGCATTACATTGTGGGAGTTCACTGGCCAGAGGATGTTTGTATTGTATTGTTGTCTTTAGCTATCACCATAAAGCTATTATGAACATTTATGTAAAAGATTTGCTGGAGATGCATGTTTTAATTTCTCTTCAGTAAATATGCAGGAGTGGCTCGATATGCACATATATATTGTGAATCAAATTTACCAGTGGAAAATTGCTAAGAATATACAGCCAAGAAGCAGTGTGGCTAGGGTTCACCTCTCAAAGGTTTAACCACAAATGCATGGGTCTGGGATCTTTCACTGAAGGTAACTTCATTTGTCTAACTCAAGGCATTCAAGGAGTTTGGCGTCTGCTGCAGAGTGGCCAGCCCTCTGCTTTCAGAGACGAGTCAGAAGCCTCTGCTCTGCAGAGGTCCTATCCCCACTTCCCTGTGGACTCCCTTCTCCCTCTTTTCTCTCCCACTCTTCTCCCCCTTTTCTCTCCCACTCTTCTCCCCCACATTTCTCCTCTAAGCACAGAGCAGGAGCAGTTGCACAGAGAACATTTCTTGCACAACTCCCAAAGAGTACACGATAAGTTCCCTTCTAGCTGAAGGCTTCTCAGCCTGCACATAGCAGAGCCGACATCGTTCAGGCCCTGGATGATACAGTCAGCTGGCTGGGGTAAATCTGCTACTATAATTCTTCTGGGTTGATGAGAAAGGGGAGCCTGACCTCACTTCTCCTATTTGGTGGGGGTGGACTCGCTCAGCAACTGCAGCCTAATTGGAAGGGTGGTGAACAAAATACACTCATGTAGTTCTTATGAAATTTGCTATGGAAATAAAAAATAGATAATTCTACTACTCACCTCTCATCAAAAAGAATGGTTTGTGCTTTCATTGTCTGATCAATTTCTCATGCCTAGATATTGTAATCTGAGCAACTTTGAAGATAGCAATATGCAAAATATTAACCATTATTAATCTCCTATTATATTTTGAAATTCTTATCATTGTTTTTGCTCTTTCTTCATTTAAAAGAAAAGAAAACAAAACCAAAACCAAAACCTAGCTTTCCATGCATGGCTTTCTCCATTTTACCAGTGTAGGGGGTAACATGGTGACAGTAAATATTTTGTATTGCTAGAGTAGACCACACCGCAAGGAAGAGTGAGTTTCAGCCACATTTAGCATTATACTTTCTCAGAAATAGGACAAAGAAAGGTAAAAGAGATTGTAAGGATCACAGTTGCCTTGCCCTCAGGCAACATCATAAATATTAAGATATGTGCTAAGTAAAAAGGAAGAACTTTCTTCTTGGTGACATTAAACTCCCCAGCCTCAAAGAGGCCTTAGATTTGGGTTGTCCTCTCATTCTAGAGGAGGAACAGATTGGCTAATGTATGAGCCATAGGTACCCAGCCCTTAATGCATGAGGCATTTTAAAAACAGGCTCCCTGACCTACTCTCAGCGACGTAATGGCCTCGTAACCTGAAGCTTAGAAATCCCTCGATAATTCGGATGCTTGATGTCAGGGAATGCTTAGGAAGAGCATGAACTAAGCTAGGGATTCTCTCTTTGAGCAGAGCTCAGCAGGGGCACATAAGGGTTGCTGACTAGATGCCTGCTGAAATGCCTGGATTCCTGGGCCCAGCCCTTTCAGAACCAATTTCACAGTATACCTCAAGAGGTGAATCTTGTGGGTTAAAGTATTTTTTATAATACATACAAGAGGCACCATTCTTGCCTCTTGGTGTTTTTCTCTTATTTTTTGGTCTTGAATGCTCATAGTTCTTATAAATAGGAACTCCCTGGTGGCTTGTGTTATTGCTTTATTGTTTTGGCATTGTCATTGTATTCTTTTTTGCCTCACTGTGTTCCCAAATAAATAGGCTGATGCTTTCCTCTCTCCTCCACTCCATGGGGCTGTTGGAGAACTGAATGATTTAATGCATGCACAGCTTTGAGAAGGGGGTCTGGCACGCAGTAACCACTTACGTGTTAATTTTCATTGTTGTTATTGTTGTCATCATCATCATTTCATGAGTATAAATGGGAACATTTGTCTAAACGTGCACATATGTTTAAACTCTGTTCAGATGCCTCGAGTGGCTCCCGATGTTCTGTTTAGTAGAATTCAGCAAATAGCTTGGCAGCCATGGCTGCCCTGAGATTCCTTGTGAGCCTCAGCTTCTTCTTTTACCCCTGCGGTGTTTGCACTGAGCTGAATTGCTCCCTCTTCCCCCCCAGGCTCTTCCACGGCCCTTCTTAGAGTAGACCACATGCTCGGAGAGCTCTTCTCTGAGATGTCATAAACTGTGACCATTTTCCAGGGTTCAGGACAAAAGTTTCCCCTCCCCTAAAGTTTCTCCAGCCCTGTTAGACAGTATTTGGATTTTCTTCCTGGAGAATCAGGGCATTCTCTGTATCATTTGCCTGCACTCCCTTTGTGGTATCTGTCATCATCTCCCTTGTGATAGAATTAATTGTGCTGAGTCTTTTCTCCCTCCCCAGAGAATGAGAGCAGAAGCTCTAGGATGTGGCTGTGAATTACATGCTTCCTGGAAGCCTCACCTTGTCCTAATTGCTCCTTCCCTAGCACAGCGGCCCACAAAGGGTGGCGTCTCCATGTATGTTCATTGTGAACAAACAAATGCATAATACCGCCAAGGTGCCACAACAGAGCCTCAAACAAAGTGAGAAAACAAGCAGTTTATGTAGTGTTCTCCTTTTGTAGATGTTTATGTTGTAAGTGTAACTTATGCTCCAGATTTTCCCTTTTAGTTCAGCTTCTTCCACCCCATTAACACTTTCCTACCAATTTAAACTACCAGTGGTGCATGCGTGAGTGTCCTGTAGGGCAGCTGGGATCACTGGTGGTGTGCACAGGCATGACTGTTTAATCAGGCAGCTTGTACCACCTGATGGGATTGTCCCATGTCACCTGATGGGACAGTTATGCATGTACCACTGATAGCGAGACGTGAATCACAGCCTTGTTGTTAATGTGTTAAAGCATCTTGCCTCTCTGCTGCATTGTTGAAATGCTAACATTTGCATCTGTTCTTTGTAAGTATACTAAAGATTGATATTGGCTTATGAGACTTCTCTCCCATATGAACCGGTATTGAGTGCTAATGCCTGCTTTGCACAGGGGAGTGGGCCCTTGGCTGGCAGGTTCTAACTTGTGGCAACTGGGGTCCCAGGGTGGAGTTACTATGGTGGGTTTTTAAACCCTTTGTTTACTGGCTATGATGCTTGTGTCACTTTATATTGAAATGTGTATAGATACAGTGGTGAATAAAATGAAGTCATTTTAAAGGAATTATTGAATATATACTTTTTTAAAGTTGTGCATTCTCAGTCATAGGACATTAATATACAAGTGACTATCATTTGTTGAACGCTATACATTCGGTTGAAAAATAGGTTCTCAGACTCAGAGCTTGCTTGTTTCTAGCCTGCTCCGTCCAGTGTGGGAAGCACCACCTGCATGTGGCTATCAAGCCCTCAAAGTGTGGTTAAAGTTTATATAATTTTAATTAATTTAAATTGAAAAACTGATATAGAATCTAGCTATAGAAAAACTTCTAAAACATGTTTGGCACAACCTGGATATATGAGTCAAAGATTTCAATTATGAATATTTTGAAATCTAAATGTAGATCCAAGTACATGTGATTAAAATTTAGCATGTGAACTAAGGTATGTGGTAAGTGTGAAATATAGCACAGCTTCCAAGAATTCAATACAAAAATAGGTGTCACGTTAATAACTTCTGTATTGATTATTAGATTAAATAAAATGTTATTAAAATGTTTCACCTGTTCCTTTTTACTCTTTTAAACATGGCTACCAAAAAATTTATATGTGTACCCCACATATTTCTGTTGATAAGGCTTAACTAATCCATATTTCTCAATAACACTAGTTCTTCCCAGCCTAAACACATCCACTGTCCTAATTGAGCTTTGTATGGAAAAAAGGGGTTTTGCGATTACCTTAAAATAAGTGAGTAAGCAAAACTTCTGCCACTCATGCACACCTTATGCGTAGCCCTTTGCAAGCCCCAACTCTTCCATCTACTCCTTCCCATGATATGTAAATAGCATGACTTTTGTCATGAGCTCACAAGCTCCTGGGCACAAGACTGAGAGAAGTGCAAGACAGGACAGCAGTGGTAGCCTTCAAATACGTGGGTCTGCTACAGGTACAAGCACAGCACCAAGCAATGGGTTGACAGATTTTGATTCTTTAAAACAAAGGGGTTATGTTTTTTTCCTAGGATGTTGAAGTAATGACTGGAAGGACAAAATTCTGCCCAACAAGGAACACACCGATTGATAAACTAGATAAAAAAGGCATCTTGCAAAGAGTGATTCATTCTGTTGTTCTCCAGATCAAAATTAAACAATATAAGATAGAAGGATCTTAGCCATGGATTCAGCAGGCTGAGAAATCTCAGGAAAGGGCAAGAGGTGTGATTCCATGGCATGTAAATCTATCAGAATTATGTTACAGAAGTCTCAGAAAGTAACTCTGCCACCTGTGAATGATTTCAGAAAGGAAGACAAGAAGATGTCTAAAAATATCTGCTTAAGAATGTTTTCCTGTCTTCCTTTCTGAGATCACATGCCATTTCATTATTATGAGCACTCGGAGATTTTCCCAAGAGATCAAAGGCGAGGAAGAGACGCATCAAAAATGGGCAAAAGGACATGCAGCTTAAGAAGACTGTGACAGAGCAGCAGCAGCAGCAGCAGCAGGTAAGGACAGTGTCCAGAAGCTGATGATGCTGATAAATAGTAAAAGTAACACCAAGTGTCACTTTAGTTAGGCTGATGCTGAAAGTGGCAAGAAAAGAACATTTGTTTGGACAGCCCTCCGCTCTGGGGCAGTCTTCATCATGAGGGTTTGTGAATGGACGTTAGTTAATCCCAGGGCATCGAGAGCCCATGATTCCTTGATGAACTGCATCCCACGGGACATGAAGCACTCAGTAAGACCAAACTGGGCCCAGAGATCTTCCCCTGATGAGGAAGAATGCATGAGGGTGAAGATGAGCACACGGGCTTCCAGATGGAAAGTGAACTAAGGGGATTCATAGGTTCCTACAAAGGGAGATCCGTAACAATCTCAGGAAAGACTCTGGTACAGGATTTTTAAAATTAATTTATTGTTACACTTTTGACATATATAATGATAACATTCATCATAGGGTATTTGTACCTGCACATAATGTATCTTAATTTGTTTTTCCCCATTACCTTCCCTTCAATCATTCTCCTCTCCCTTTATAAAACTTTATTTCTATCATCTTCCTTCCATTCTCCTTTTATTTGTTAAATCCCTATTTCCTTTCTTTCCTCCTAACTCCCCCTTTCCTTGTTCCTCTTCACACTTGAACATTTTCTTCCCAAAATCAGTCATCCATTTTGGTCCTTATTTACACTTTGGGTTTCTCACATAAGAGAAACAATACATATGTAATCCTGGAGCATAAGACTAATTTTGTCATCAAGGGGCATAAATGCAGGACTGTCAGACCTATGTTTATTCTTAACTTTATGAGTTTTATCATATTAAAACTGAGTATTTAACAGGAATAATATGACAAAAAAGTGTTGAGTTTTTATTATTGTTTATTAAAAAAGCATTGAAATTTTCAACATTGACTGGATTTTGGTGTACAACATCTGAAAAAGAACATCAGAAATAAATTCCTACGTGAACTATAATGAAAATACCAATAATAATAATCTGTACTTCAGCTGTCACCCTTAAGGCACTTTGCACACATGACAATCACACATTCCATGCATGCGCATCGCTTACGCTGACAGTGTGTCTTTTGCTTTCCTGGTCTTTTTCTAGGACATACTTGACATCTCGCTCATCTTGTTGTTTCGTCAGGAGAACTTACATGACCCAATGTGCAGTTAACAGGAACATAAAATATCAATAAAATAAATTATTAAATTCTTAATTTGTATTGTGCATTCAGAATATATATCATCATTTTCATATCAGCTGTGTGTTTGCTTACCAAACTTAAAATGTAACAACAGAAATAAATTCCTCTACGAACTACAATGAAAACACCGATAGAATTCTATCACAAAAATAAACTTTGCTTCAACTGTCACACTCACGACAGTCTTCACATTGACAGTCACATGTTCCATGCACATGTCTCACACTGACACTGCATGTGCTTAGCTTTCCTTTCCTATGTGGCAGGCCATTCTTGTCACCTCTCTACTCTTCCTGTTTTGTCAGGAGCTTCCTACCATATTGCACAACATGCACTTAGCAGGGAAATAGGATGTCAATAAGATATTTTGCACTTGTTATTTTCTTGTAAACTATCAAGCTGTTTATACCACTCATGTTTACAATCACGTAAAACACAACCATTGAAACCAATGACCAATACTTCAGTATGTTTCAAGTTTCATAGTTGTTGCATAATTCATCAACAGCATATAATCTGTGTTCGGGTTTATTTTTGGAAGTTCTCATCTCAAGATTCCATTTTGTTGAGGTTCCATTATCAGTATTTCCATCATGGTGAAATCTTGACATCAGCAATAAAAGTTTGATTTCTTTGTCATATATAAGGCCAAATGTTGTATTTTCCTGAAATTCAAAGATTGTATTATACAAGTCTATTCACAATATCATTTGGTTTATTATTATACAAATAATGAACTGATGGCTGAGTTCTAGGATACATGTCTAAATTGAAATAATAATAAATCTTTGCATCTACAAAGGCATAAATTTTTATGCCATGTTTTGATCCATCACTTTTCCAAAAGTCTTTACCTTCCTGCAATCACCATGAGAAATCTGTGCTAAGTACAGTAGACCTGTGAATGTTTCTGGTTCAGCTAGGAAGTATCATAATAAATACATTTTTTAATGTTACTATTCCTACATACAGAACATTTCACTTGCATTTCAGCCTTTGTGTATTTCACAGTATCTTTTTGCATTTTGTCTGTTACAGTTTCCCACACTGAACTGCAGTTTTGGCATTCTGTCCAGTAACCAGAAGGAGAATGGCTGGGTCAAATGGAGCCTCTGGTTTTAATTTTTGAGGAATCTCCATCCTGATTTCCATATTGGTTTTTGTACCAATTTACACACCCATCAACAATGAATAGAAGTTTCTTTTTCATCACAGACTTCCAGCATTTCTTATCAGGTTAATGGCTTGAAAACAGACATTCTTTCAGGAGTGAGATGGAATCTCGGGTGGTTTTTTGTTTTGTTTTGGTTTTTTTGTTTGTTTTTGAAATTGGATCTTTAAATTTGGTGGAGAGTCTGGGTTTTTAAAAAATATATTCTAGATATTAGTCCTTTGAAGACTGGTAGGTAAAATTTCTTCCCATTCTGTGGGAATTCTCTTTACCCTGTTGGTGGTTTCTTTTGCTGTGCAAAAGTTTTGTAATATGATGTGATGCCAGTTGTTGACTCTTTGTAATATTTCCTATATAATTGGGGTCTTGTCCATAAAGTCTTTACCTATACTTATGTCTTCAAGAGCTTTGCCTAGTTTTCTATTATTACTTTTGTGAATAGGCTTTTGATGTTCTTTGTACTATCTTCTGATTTTTCATTAATTCCACATTTTTTACATCATCTAGCAGCTATTGGGTTGATTTTTCAAGGTCTCTTGCTATTTTTAAGAAGTCTTTCATTTGATAACTGCTAACCACTAGCCTGTCTTTTATATCTGATATTCTATCTTCTACTTTCAATACAATTTTTAATCTCCTGGATATCTATTTGAATCTGTTTTTGTGGAATCCTGTTCTTCCCTGCATTGAGCATTCATGATTTTTACCACTTGTTTAAGCTCCTCTTTTTTAAAAAAAAAATCTGTATCTGTTCTAGATTCACTATGTCCTTCATTATGGCCATCTTTTCTTTAGTTATCTGTTTTTCTAGAGCCTCATTCATCTGCTTTGTTACTTTTGCTACTACTATTTGAAAAAGTTCAGGAGGGTGGCTTTTGATTTCATAGTGCCCCTTGAATTTGCCTTGGGCAGGCTTGAACTCAGGTTGCATCTTGCTTCTGTATTTTCTAATTATATATTTTTTGTTTTCTGCATTGATGTTTGTAAATTGCTTATGGTAGGTAGCTTTATTACTAGTATGGAGACTCTTTAGGAAATAATGACTACTTTTCAGAGATGTCTTTTAGAAGTAGCTGGGTTTTGCCTTTTGAGTCTGCCCCAAGATCCTGCCTTTTCAATTTATTAGGGATGAGCAGTCGCTGCTGGTTTGGCCTAGCACTCAGTTCTTCGGTACTGGCTGTGGTATTGTTTATAACCCCTAGACAATCTCAGTACTGGCATACAAGAAAGAACAATTGATCACAGTAACTGTGTCACCTTGGATACAGTAGTACAATCAGTGATACCAGTGATACCAAGCACAGTGTAGAAAATGATGAACTGTGACAACTGTTAATTTGACACTTTTTAACCTTAGGTATAAGATCTATAGTTATATGACAAAATCTAAAACAATTCAGAAAATTATATACAGTAAATATCCATTCAGTTGAGTGATTTTTACCCTCAGAGAAAAACTTGAAAAGGACTAAGAGGGAAATAAGTAGACAAATAAGAGAAAGAGATTAGATGCAAAGCTGGAGGACAAAGATGATTACTCAAACTTCAGAAAACAGGCAAAGAAAACAGAAGGTAAAGAAAGGGCAAAACAGCAATAAAACAAAACACACAAAAAAAACAATGTTCACACATAAAGAAACAAAAACAATCAAGAGAAAAAACAACAACCAAAAAGCAAAGAAAAAGTATTTCTCTTCAATTTCAAGGTTGTAGTTGCCTTCTGGGGTCTGAAATTTTGTGGTAGTGTTCAATTTCCAGTAACCTCTGCTGTCGCTGGTAGATGAAGGAGGCAGACAAAACCCAGACCACGCTGATGATCCCAGTGAGCCTGCAGTAGAAGTAGGGTGGGTGGCATGTGGGATAACCCCAGCAAGCCTGAAGTGGGAATAGGGCAGGTGCCAATTCTGGTGTCTTCAGCTCCACACCAGTTCAGGCTGGTCCTGGCTTCTTATTGTGGGGTTGAGACCTGAGTTATTCAATCTTCAACACTGTGGTGTCTCTTGCCAGCCTGACCTCAGCTCCTGGATTCTGAGTGTCTGCTGTAATTACTCCTCGCCCAGTCACTGAGGGATTTCAGCACTGGAAGCTGTGAGATGAGATGAACCCATGGCTACTCCAAGTCCCAGGTTTAGTTGGCCCTCCCTAAAATGGCAGTTGGTTAGATACCCTCTCCAGGGGCCTGGCAGACACTTGGGCCGGAGTCACTCACCAGCTGTTGTGGCACACAGCATGCATTGGTTTCCACTGGTCTGTTTCTACACAGTGGTCTCTGGAGTCACCCGCCCTCACTGTCTCTGTAGATTCGATCCTCCCCTCTCACACTTGCTTATCAGTTTGTGGATGACATACTGTGAGCCATGAGCTGTGAGACTCGAGCTAAGGAGAAAGTATGAATTTCCCCCTCCTTTCCTGGATGGGGGTCTGTCTCTTCACTTTCTCTGTGGGCTCCAATTTTCCCTTCAGATCTTTCCTGGGTTCTAATGATCCACCTCCATCCTCCTTGTCTTTCCTAAGTTGTGATTTTCCAGCGTCTGGATTCTGAATCTTAGAGAAGTTGACTCATTTCTGTTTATTGCTCCACCATCTTCCCAGAAGATCTCCAGTATAGTTTATGAAGAGAGTAATTTGAATATTAGAAAAACCTTGGAAAAATCTAGAAGCTAGTTTCAGTCCAACAAAAATGAGTCATCTACTTTACAGCACAGTGCCTACAGCTAGCAATGCTGTGCTGTGTACTAACAATTTCCTAAGAGGGCAGATATTATTGTAAATAGTCTTCCCATGAAGTAAAAACTTAATATTAAAGGAGGAAGAGGAAACTTTGGGAGCTAATGTCTGGGACCTTGATGATTGTGATGTTTTGAGTATATTTTCCCAAATTCATTCAGTTGTAAGTGTTAAATATGTAGTTTTTTCCAAGCCAATAGAGTGTACAACTTAATAGGTTGTATCAGAGTAGTTAATTTTTCTTAATTTGTCAGCATTGTTGAGCTAGAAAACAGAAGTAGTGGGCTAGGGATTTAGCTCAGCAGCATAAGCACCTGCCTTGCAAGCATGTGGTCCTGAATTCGATCCCCGGTACCAATAAAAAATAAAAAAAAAAAGCAAACAGAAGTAGCATCTTACATATACATCTGCAATTCATAAGGTACTTGACATGGTCTCTCCTGAAAGTGTTGTGACTCAAACTGAAAAATGGAAACTGAATGATACTAGGATTAAGCTCACTTGCTAATGCTTTTAGTTAAAGGACACTTATCACTTCTTATTAAGTAGAATACAAATTTCATGGGGGCAGAATTTTTGGTTTGCTGCCTATTATTTCTGCACCACTTACATGCTTCATATATTCTAGGTGACTGACAAATGATTTTATGAAATTTGAGAATTTTAGTTTGATTTTCTATTATTTGTAGTCATAGATAATTCACTTTATGGTCATGTGTCACTTGTTTTTGTCTTGGTTTTTTCTGTTCAGTATTTTTGTCAGTGATTGAGGTACAGTAAAAGAAGACATGCTTATCAGTTTGAGGATGGCATAAAGCTTTTAGAAGTAGCTAATACAATAAATGGCAGGGTAAAACACAGAGTCTTGACAGTTACAAATGATGGTCTTTGAATCCTACCCAGGCTATCGTAAAGTGCAGAACATTTTTAGTGAGCATCATTATTGGTTGAATACCAGGTTTGCTGGTTAATAAAAAAAAAGTTCTTAAATTATACTACTTAGAAACAGAGCAAAATGACTAAGTCCTTTTTCATATATAAGTATAGTATGATGATGAGATTTGTGACCTGAATCCAAATTCCGGAAGTAACTGCAGTGGCAGTGTTGGTTGATAGGGTGACAATAGCTTCCTTTAGTTCACAATGTCTAGGTTTCGCATGGAACCCTGAAGCTTCCAGTCCAGGCTCAGCACTCTCCAGCTGTGAAAATCAAGGCCCACAGTGATAACCCAGGTGTGTGCCTTTTCTATAATAAGCAGTATTTTAAGTCAGCAGTGTCTTAGTTACTTTTTACTCATCACTGAGACAAAATACCTGATGCCCAAAGTTGGGAAAGGAAAGGTTTATTTCTTACAGTTTTTGGAGGTTTCAGTCTATACTCAGTTGGCTCCAAGGCAGGGTGGCATGGCGGGGCCGCAGTTCATGGCGGCTGCAAACTGCAAGCAGAAACCGGCAAGAGAGGGAGAGAGACACGCCTTCTGCCTGCCATTGCATCACATCCTGGTTCCACCCCTAGGCCAGTGTAGCACTCACACCCCCAATCCAAGCACTAGACAATGAACCAATCACAAATGCACAATGCAAATACCTGAAGCCTGGGGGCCACCAACATAAACCATGACAAGCAGTTTTCCTTATCTTGGTCATGGGACAGATACTTTCTAGGAGGGATCTCTAGCAGTGTAGGAGGGAGAAGAGAGGGCTTCAAGTGAACTGCAGTATACAGATTTGTTATCTATGAATAACTCGCAAAAGCTCTTTATCTTTCATCGTACAATCTAATCACCCTTTTTAGAGCAACCAGCCTAGCTACCAATTCACAAAAGTAAATGACAAAAAGGCTTAAAGACTCAGTAAGAACAAATAAGCCTTTACTGAGTTTGAATTGCCTCAGCTCATCAAAATCTCTAAGATTGGACTGGGTTCTGGGTCATAGCCCGATTTGCAGCCCTAGAAGAGTTTGCTTCTCCATTGGAGTGTTTCACTATAATAAGGCCTGGATCACTAATTTTCTGTTCTAAGAGTTAGCAGGGTATTGTGGCTTAGGTGGGCAGCAGAACTGAGCTTCCAGCAGCCCCACAATGATCTTTGTGGCCCATATGTAATGTTGACTTTGTCTTTGGGGTCTTCCTGTGTCTCTTTATGCTGAGATTTCAGGAAGGTGATGAGATGGATGCATGCACCTCATAGTTTCAGGCTGGTAAGGTTTGATTCAGTAATTATGCTTCCTATCAAATGATTACATCATTCTGTGCATGACATGTGCTCCCAGCAGAAATCCAGTGAGCAGTTTGCTTTCTGATCCACACATGGAACCTCCTCGTGGACTGTCTATGCACCATCCAGTCCCCTGTTTCCAGGGAGAGCAATTGAAGAAGCCTCTTCTGTGGGTTGGTGGAAGGTCTGGTTTCCTGAAATATTATGCAAATCAAGCCTTGAGGTTCAAACTTACAGAAACTTCTGGAAGGGAGAGAGGCATGGTGCTACACAGCTCACCTCAGAATCACGCGGCCTTCTGGTCAGCATCGGGCCACAGCCTGAGACAGTGTAAAGAGGACTTACACGTGTGCTGCTGGGAGAGTGTCACCTCCTGAGCTGATCACTCTGCTCTGCCGTAGCACAGAATGCCACGTGCCAGATGCCGCTTAGCACATCTGACTTGTACAGTGTCATTTATTCTGTATAATAACTCTAGAACCCGCCAGGTTGCAGAGAGGGAAACTGAATAACCATTTGCTGAAAGTCACACAGCTAGGAAGTAGCAGAATCATGAGCAGGTGGACTCGAGGACCAAGTCCTACCTGCTGTGTGCTGCAGTCCCAGCATGGATCTTAGCGACTTCTTCCCTCAGACAGTGACATTCCAGCTAATCCCAGCCATTCAGTCATTCACAAGAACCCTGGCACGTTTCCGTTTCAGTGCCTTGTTCAGTTTCTAGTCATTGGATGTCTGCTCCATTTCCTGTTTGTTAAAAACCCATTTAGTATCCTTGCCAGCCTCACATGCTGCTGACTCCATGAAACCTAAAATCTGCTTTCCAACTAGAATGATTGCCCCAACCCTGTGCTCAGGAAGTACTTTTACTATAGAATCCTGCCTTTTGTCTTTATGGCAAATATCGGTTTGTAATCCATCTGCCAGCCTGCCTTCCACCCATGTTTCTATTTTTCACCATCATTTTCCTAATTTATCACTTATTCAGTTCTCTTATTGCCCTAGACTTTAGAAGGAGGCTACCTGTTTTTCTTAGTGCTGAATCCATAGCACCCTTAACAGTGTTAATTTTTGAATGAGTGAATAAATAAATGAACAGATGTTTGTACCTTTCCTTCGGTAGCTGCCACATTCTGCCTTCTGCTTCAGTTCTTTCTGCAAAATGTTTTTCTGCCAGACTTGATTATGAACACCTTGGACTCTAAGGCTTAGGCATGGACATTATCTTATGCATGCCAGCACCCACTCCCTGCCTCATATAATAAGACACCTAGAACATGCTTGCCAGGGTATGCTTGTTCTCTTGAATGCCAGGGACTTACGACACTTTCAGCCACCACACTGACTTATTTGAATGTTTCTGCACTACTAACAAGTGTTTGAAAATACATTTTTCTCCTTCATGTAGGAACCTTGGTACCATAGCAACCACATCGGTTTGATTTGGAAGCGTGTTTTAGAACTGAAGATTTTTCTTTTTTCTTGCTGCTATAACAACCACGAGTGAGGTATTTTCCAAAAAAGGCTACTGTTCCATCTGAGCAGATTTGAGTAGGCAGAGCCTTTTGCCTTGTGCCCTCTGACATGATTTCCACCTGGAGTGCCCACCTCCACATTACCTGGTTCCTAAGTTATTTCAAGATCTGTAATCATGATGTCGGAAAACCAACCACAGTCATTCCTATTGGCTTGAAGCTCTGAAGTCCAGAACCTAGGGCCAGATGTTCTGAGAAAGACACCTGGCAATGGTGCTGCACACAGGGTGGGAACATCTGGGTGTGAGAGTGCTGACTCTGTTCTTGGCTGTGGTTCTCATCCTTCACAGAGGTAATCGCTATGGTAGGCCAGACACTAAATAAACTTTTGGACAGTTATATGCATCCAGATTTTCATTTTACAGTGAGGCATTTTATGGCAGGTGTCATGCCAGGATGCTGGCAGCTTTGCTGCAAGATAAGCAAGGCTGTGAGCCAGGAGGGAGAAATTCAAGTAAGGCATCTGGATAAACCAGAAGGAGAACACAACCAAAATATGCATCAGAGCGAAGTTGGATTCAAAGTAACTTAAGGCAAGCAGATAAGACGGGTGTAAAACACCGGAAATGAAGGTAACTCGCAGCAACAGCAGCATCCGTTAGAGATGGGCACTGTACCACAATCCTTGCCACTTACATTCTAGGAAGGTCCGAGGGGTGAACAGAATATATGGTGAATGTTTAAATTTTTAAAGACTACAGTAAAAAACACATCATCTTTAATCTCCCTCAAAATGGTCCTCTCTCTTTCAATACACTTATTCCATTGTTCTTGTCACTTTCTGGAGCAGTCCTGAAAGTCCTCTTCTGTGTTTTTAATGAGGTATGACCAAAAATACAGTGAAGGCTGCTGCCAAGTACCATCCAACAGAAAGGCGGGCTTGCAAACCCGCAGTGCATCATTAGCCCCTTTCTCCACCAGGTCTGCCCTCACGTGGTTTCCTCAACTTCCTCAAAGCCAAAGCAACCATAAAATGCAAACTTCTTTAATTGATTCAGGGCATCAACACAGCCACAACAGTGGAACTAGAGACACAGAAAGAACTTCTGGAACTTCTTCAGAAAATGACAAGAAAGACGAGACAAGTGTGGGGTACTTTGCGGGAGATGAATGACCAGGTGTCTTTTACTGTAATTGTTCAAAGCTTAAACCGTCAGCATATCTTTCAGTCTCATCCTGCACACACCCGACAGTGAGTGCAACACTGAGGAAGGGACTTTGGTCTGCTTTGTCCCTTGATCCTCAACTTCAAGAACAGTCCTTAGCACATAGAGGGGCTCAGCTGGGCCAGGGATTTAGCTCAGTGGCATAAGCGCCTGCCTGGCAAGCGTGAGGTCATGAGTTGATCCCTGGTACACCCTCAGAAAGAAGGGGCTCAGAACATATCTTTTGAATGAACACATGGGCCCAGCACAGATAATTACATTTATGTCATATTTATTTGCATTCACTTAGCAAAAGCATTCATATACATAATCTCATATAAACCTTGTAATCACTATATATAGGAAGTGTATAAATAAAAAATTTATTAGCATATGTTTGCAATGAATAGTAAATATATTCATGGTGCGGAAACGTATATGTATTTCACATTTAGATCTTTTGTACTCCCCCTTGTTCCCCTTTCCTTCCTTTTCTTCCCCTCCTCCCCAGATTCTTTTTCCATCTCCACAAAGTTTATCTCCCTGTTCATGAAAGAGGGACGGGGGGAGGTAAGGAGCTTGGGACAGGGGTTGCTCAGCTGGAAAGTGGCATTGCAGCATGTCAGCCTCAAGTCTGGAGCACCTTCTGCTAGTGTCTCATGCCTATTATCCCTATCACTGAATAATAGTGAGTGATCAGTTACTGAGTGATCAGTTCACTGAATTTTCTGAGCAATCAATTCAATCAGTTGTCCAGGGATGTTGGATCAGACTAATTAAGTGATCTTCCTATTTGCTCTTGAATCGCCAACAAGCGCCTGTAAATGGCTGACCATGACCAGGTGACCAGAGAATCCTAGAAACTGCCTCTGTTTTAGGACTGTTTCTTCACAATGAGATTCTTATAGTCCCTACTTATTTCCACTTTCCTTTTCTATCATCTCTATATAAATGGCAGAAAAGAGCCAGATGGTATGATACATGTATTTCTGATTCACCTACTAGACAGCACAGTTTCAAGGAGTTATTTAACTACTTTGAACCAGATTTCTATATCTGTAAAATGGGCTAAAACTACTGCAAAAAGTGGTTGCAAGAGCTAAGTGAAGTAATGTGTGCAACAAGCAAGACACAGTAGATGATCAACTTGTGTTTGGGAAGAATAGCAGCTCTTGGTGATGTATCACCAACTGAAGTTTCAATATGTGTTTCTAGGCAGTTTTTAGCTATTTGACACTAGCAACTTTAACTTCTGTGGCAGTTGAGATACTGGGGTGCTGTTTATTTGTCCAGGAGAAGTTTTCAGGAATGGACTTGATTTTTATGTTCAGATATATTTTAAATTGCATATAATCCTAGCACAAGGCACCACAGTGCTTTGTTCTGCTGCTGATCTACAACAATTAAATTTGATACCCACAAATAGCTTCAAATGATTAAACTGAGGGCTGTAAGAAGTGGCAAATACTAACGAGAAAGAGGCAGCACACTGTCGAGTTTGTCTCCCAGTTACTGTAGCCATGTGCACATGCAGCGGATTCCATGGAGTGGAAGGAGGCAAAGCTGGTGTCGTGTCCTCAGGACAGGGAGAGCTCCCTCAGCAGGCACTGAGCAGTGTATCAGCAGCCCCTTCACCTTCTGAGCAGGTGTGTCCTGAAAGCTCCTCATGACTTCGTCTGTAAGCAGCTCTAATGGCATGTGAGGCTGAAAACGACTGGTCAAGAGTTCTGCCAACCTTTAGCACACAGTACATATCTCAGAGAGTAAGCAAACCAACTCTTCTGTGGCAAGGGCTTTGGTCCTGAGCAGCGCCTGTCTCCAGCTCTGAAAGCTAAGCTTGTAAGACCTGACTGCCTTTTCCCCCAGAGCTGCCAGTATTCCAGTATTTTGTAAAAGTACAGTATGCATAAGATGGAAGGGAAAAGCATGTTTAATGTATTGTGATAGGAACAGTGAATAAGAGACCAGGAGCTATGAGTAACTGAAATGTACAGCTAATTAAGGAAAAGAAATATTATTGTACCAAATGGTTTAGACCACTTTTCCTCTTCAATACTTCGAAGTAGGAATGCTGCTGGAAAACACAACAGGCTGGATTGAAGTTGATATCTTTTTATTTCCCTGTGAAATCACTAACAAAACAGCTAAAGAGTAATGAAACATTCAAAAGATGGGGCAACTAAGAAGGAGGAAGAGTAACAACAAGTTTTTAAAAAAGAAAGTGAATCTCAGGGCCCTGATCCTCAGCATCTCCATGATTGAGTATGAATGTGGCCACCTCCTCATCCTGACTGAGGTAACCACAGCCCTCACTTAGGCCCTCATTTAGCCGGGAACCTCCATAACATCCTCCACACGTGCGCACGCACACACGCAGGCACGCACGCACGCACTTCCTATCGTTTCTCTGCTGTCAGTGGTCCCTAGCAAAGGGAAGTGGAAACCATCCACAGCTTAATAGTGTATAAAAAACACTCCTCAGCGCCATGGATCACACGTACCCCTGTGAGACACTTTGGAGTTGTACTCAGTGACCTAAATTGAATCTCACTGGGGTAAAACATTGACAGCAAATTTGTGCTCTGAATAATAATGTTATAATTGAGAGCAGATGAAGTACATTGTATCAGACATTCAACAAGCTAGTATTATTGTGGCAGCATGTGTTTGGAACATTTAAAAAAATCTTACAGAACCCTCTAGATAACTCAACAACTGTTCTTGGCTGTTTCGTGGCCTTGGTCTTGGGTGGGCTTTAGCCAGAGCGAATCATAGCTAATAGATTCATGCCCCTAGCATTCAATCAAAAAGTGCTGTTATTTATCCAGATGACCTGTTGTATTTATTATGACCACTATATTATACTGCATTATTAATGCTACAGGTTTTTTCTTATTTGAATGAGAGAGATTTGATGAGACGTATCGTTAAAGCAAAGTCTACTAGAGCGCATCCAGCACTCAGGGACACGTGGGGTTCGGGCTTCTTGCTGATTGCTCTGTAACTGGAAAATCTGAAAAATATCTCTAAGTCTCAGTTCTGTTCCTATAAGATACAGCTAATAATACCTACTTTAAGAATTTCCCCCCAAAGATTCTAAGTTACATAAAAAGTATAGCACTTAAGACACTGTTTAAGGCAAGATGAGCGCTCAAGAAATGATCGTTACTGTTGTAGCTGCTCTTATTAACAAGTCTTCATGAGCGTGAGGCAGGAGAGAGTGTTATCCTTTACCTGGCAAAATAATGAGTTTGGTTATTGGGAACCAGTGGACCAAAGATGAAGACATTTTGGGGAGGAAGTGGCCATAGTCCTCAAAGGACCTTAAAATGAGAGAGACACAGCAGACAGACACCGAAAGAGACAGAGAGACAGACATCAGCTAAATAAGGTAGGGGGACAATGACAGGGGAGTATCTCCCAGTGAGATCACATAGGCATGTTTCAAGACTCTGGACTCAAGCATGGCGGTCAAGTTATGAGCCATTCCTAACACTCCCTGCAATGGCTTTGGCAGAGACCTGAACCGTATTTTCTTTTTCTTTTTTATTCCAGCACTGGTTGTCGACCCTGGGGTCTTCACACTGAGCTATCTCCTCAGCCAGTTTTATCTGATTTATTTATGTTTTACTTTGAGATGCAGGCTTTCTAGGTCACTAAGTTGCTCATGGAGGGCTTGAGCTTGCGATCCTCCTGCCTCCCTGAGTGCTGGGATGACAGGTATGCACCACCACATCCAGCAAACATTGTTTTTTTTTTATTATTGAGGTATAATTTTCACACAATAAAACTGACACATCCTCTCAGGGTACAGTCTGACGAGTGTTGACAACTTTTATAGACCTGTGCAACCACCTTGGCAACTGGGCTATAGAATATTTCTGTTAACTCAGAGCACTCTTTCTTGCCCCCTCTCAGGCTGCTTCCTCTTCCCCATGCAGAGACGGCACATTCTGATCCTAACACCACAGTTCTACCGGTTCCCTGCTTCATACAGATGGGATCATATAGGGACCTTGATGTGTCTGGCTTCTTTCATTCGGGTAAATGCTTTTAAGATCATTCATGATATTGGGTGTGTGAGTAGCCTGTTCTTTTTTATTACTAATACCATTTGTATGATTTTTATCCACTTTGAGATGTCCATTTGGATTTCTAGTTTGTGACTATTGACTAAGGCTGCTCTAGACTTTTATGAATAAGTCTTTGTGGATGTATGTTTTATCTGCATGGGGTGGCCTTCAAAACTTTTCCAAATTAAAGCAAGGAGCCAGTTTTCTGTATCCTTAATTTAACCAGTCATTAGACAAAGGCTGCCTTGGGTGAGGCAGGGCCTCTTTGTAGAGGGAAACATCTGAGGCAAATTCTGCTGTGAACATAACATCCAACACCCATAGTGGAGGAAATCAGGGTATTTTGTGGTTTATCACAGCACTCACTACATCTATCTAAGAAATGTTCTATTTCAAGGTCAGGTTTCTGACTATGTTTTCTTCTTGAAGTTTATGGTTCACATATATTTGTGTGTTTCTTTTTGTATATGAAGTAGCTGAAGTTCAAAAATATTTTTACATACAAATTTTCAATTATTGCAACACCAGTTGTTGAAAAGACTCTCCTCTCCTATTGAATTCCTTGAGCCTTTGTTGGAAATCAATTGACCACATATGTGTGGACCTATTTTTGGACTCTATTCTGTTTCATTGATCTCTTTATCCTTACAGGAGGCAGCTTTGAACAAAAGCTGGAAGGCACAGTGTAACCCTTTGTGATTAGGAAGATAATTTGTAGTGTAGAGAAGCAAAGAAAGGAGCCTGTGGGCTAGAGATTCATTTAGTCAGATGTAGATGATAATGGGACTTCATATTTAAAACTTGAGATTAATTGAATGGTCTGTGCTTCCTGTGGGCTAGCCTATGCCATAATTACAAGCCAACCCTGAAACATCAGGGACTTAACCTAATAGAAGTTGATTTCCTGCTCACGTGACTGCCTGATATGATACACATGGCTCTCCTGGGCAGCTCTTCTTCAAGCAGTGACTGGTTGCTTCTGTGTTGGATCTCTGTCATCCCGGACTTTTGCCTTCTCTGGCCCATGGCCAAGGAAAGTGAAGCATGAGGACATTGGTGCCTCTGGCTTTAACATGCTCACATCATTTCCACTCATACTTAACTCTCTAGTTCTCAGTCATATGATTTAAGCTAATGGTCAGGAAGGCTGGGGAATGCAGTCTTAGGTAAACATAAGTTGTCCCTGCCATAGGTAACCCAGAGAAGTAATGGGACCGGAGCAAGTTACAGTTTGCTAACTTTTAGGTGGGAAGATTTATAGCCAAAGTGTTAAATGGATGAGCCCTAGGGCTGGGTTCCTCCATGTTCAAACCATCCCTGCCACTTTCCATATGGGTGACCATGAGGATGTCACATATGCTTCATGATGCCCCAGATTCTCATCCATGCAATGCAGTGGAAAATAACATTAAAGAGTTTCTATGAAAATTTAAAGAATTAATGTACACCTAGACCTTAACATACTGTTTGGCATACACATCTAATAGTAGGTGTTACAACATTTATAGTAGGTAAGGGGTTTCTTGAAAGAAATCAGAGCAGGGGACTCAAGTCCAGCCCAGCTTCCTCCTGCTCCACAGGAATGCCTTCCACAGGTCCCGAGGGACCAGAACTTCAAAGCCTGCACAGCTCATTATCCCCTCTGCCTGTCTCTGAGCCTCACACCAGTTTAAATTTAACAGCATTGCTTCCTGGGAGTCTACAAGAATCCAAAGTCCACATACAGCACACTCACAGTAGTTCCTAGTCCAAGCAACTAGGATTGCATGTATTTTAAGGCTTTTCCATTCTCTTCATCTGTAGCAGAACATAAACGTGCTTGGTAATGAATTGTTTTGTGATGCCAGCCAACAAAACCCACAGTGTTTAAACAAGAAGCAAACGAGGAGAGAGGACGTAATGTTTCTTTGTGGAATAAACCAGAAGGAAGTTTGGGCCTGTGTTGTGGTTTGGATTTGAAGTGTGCCCTAAGAATACCATGCTTTCAGAGATGTAGCTTTTGGAAAATAACTGTGTCACAGGAACTTTATGCTCATGAGTAAATTAATCCAGTGATGAGTTTGCAGTTGAATGTGCTGTTAGTAAGTAGCGCCTGGCCAGAAGAGGCAGATCACTGGAGGTGTGACCCGAAAGGGTACATTCTTGTCACCAACTCCACACTTTTTCCTCTCTCTCTTTCCACTTCCTGGCTACCCTTGGGTGAGCAACTGTCCTCAGTGATGCTCTTCTGTCCTGTTGTTTCTGTCTTGGCACCAATTGACAATGGACTGAATCTACTAAAATCAAAAGCCAGTCGAGTAATTTTTCTCAGTGATGGAAAAGTGATTTACACAGCTTATGTGTTTGTTTCACTTGCATTAGGACAGAAAGAAGACTGAAGATATGTTCCAATACTACATTTAATCCTAGTGCAAAACTTGCCTAGGTTCCTAACAAGGCTCTCTTTTCTTCTAAGTTACTAATAAAAAACTACTGATGTCAACCCTTCTGATGGCAATGGCTCATATAAAATGGGCGAAAAGCAGAAAATTCTCACATCTTCTGGTTGGAAAAAGTGGCTAGTATATTCAGAAATAACAAAAGTGACACTTGGCCACTGGTGATAATCATACAGCCATTCCTCTTTACACTCAGAAGTAGAAGTGGAGGATCATGCTAGGAGACAATACAGACGCTACAAGTGAGTATCACAGCTGATCATGCTTTACTGCCGAGAAAAGATTTTTGAGGGGTGGAGGGAGGAGTCATTGTTCTCTCAGCAAAGTCTCCTTGACTTTGAACTGCCACGACACCTGAGATTTTGTCACTTCCAGTTGGTATTTTTTTTTTTTTACCAAACTGGAATCTAATAGAGATTCCTAAGTCAAGAGAAGTGGAACTGAGATGGAGTCACTGAACAGTGCTCTGGATTTTTGTATTGGTGACTTTCCTCCCTGAGGATGTTCTGCAAGTGGCTCTTAATGCTCCAGGCTTAGCAAAGAGGACTGACCAGAGACCTATTCCTGGGGTTAGCACGTGGGATTGGGCATGACGCTAGTAAAGTAAATGCTTATTACCCACTCCAGGAAACCTTTACAGCATTCTATTTTAAGGCATTTTCTGGCAGAGAACATTTATCTTTGAATGACTTCTAAAGTTGTTTTAGCCATGGGAAGGCTGAACTAGAGATGGCTGAGCGATTAGTTACTAGGGTGATAAGTACTCTAGAATTTTCAAGGGAGAAGGCTAAAGATAGCAAATTCCACCTGGCGTACTTATTATCAGGATGCAGGGGAAACGACTCACATTACTTGGCTTCATTCATCTTCCACAGTATAGCCAGTCATACTTACATGGCAGCCCATACACTGGGTAAGAGCTGGCATGGGTATGGGCTGTGCGATATTCTTCTACCTTGTAGGAAATTCCTTTGGAGCCCATGAAGGCCATGCACAGCTAAGCTCAGGCTTATATGGAGACACACAAATGTATTTAGTTTGCTAAGCTCTCCTTAGTTCTGCCAATCTTGGTCAGTATTATTGCAATGAAGCCATAGTGACCAACTACTTAGTAAGGCCAGTTTTTTCAAAGTAGTTTATTTATAGTTTATTACACCTGCTATTTACCCATGATTTTGATTCTTAGGAGGTATGCTGAAACCATCATCGCATTATAGGGACCAGCATAGTCTAAATGGTTTCCAAGGTCCAGTTTTCTCTGTTCTGCCAGGAATCTATCACACTTGTCTTCCTAAAGCTCCACCGTGCAGGTATTCTTAGCAGATCAACAGAGGCCTCCTATTGCTTGCATGGTGGCATCTATGTTCCTCGCCTTGCTGTCATATGATTCTACCAACATTTCCAGATCTAAAAATATTGGAGAGATAAGGGATATAAAAAGTGCCAAAGGCCCATTTGTTATGCACAAGAAAGCAGGTCCAGAGCCATGAAGTCTATACCAAGAATCAGCAGCAGAGCCCTTGGAGTGCAAGTGCTGTGAGGTCAGGGACTTCTGTTGGTTGTGGTGTCTTCCGAGCTCTGGAACTGTGAGTGCACAAGGAGCAATGACTGACTTAGCTCACCAGGAGCAGCATCTTCAGAGTCTCACCCAGTGCTGCTCTCTTTCCACCCCGCTGCAAACCTTTGCTCTCCTTCACCAGCCTTCACTTCACTTGCCCTAAAGAGCAATATTCTGTTCTCCAGGCATATGTTAATAGTCTTCTTTTACTCTTGACCACTCCTCTTAGTTTAATTCTTGCATCAAAGCTCAATTCAGTACTATCCTGCCTTGAAATAATTTCTAGCAGTACCAGAACTCAGTCTTCTGCTCTCCACTGGCCTCTTGTAGTATCTGCAGTATACATGATTCACTTTACTCATGTTAAGTTTTTCCTCTATACTACTTTCTATTGCTTACCCACTTCACTAGCCTGTGTCCTGTGGCTGTCTACTCAATCATGCCTGTCTCCATTCTATGCCTTGGTTATATGCGTGCTTTCATGAATCTTATCTTGAGTGCTACGACACAGGCATAAGTCACAGGTACAAAAATTTTTTGTAGCATATGAAAGAGATTCCTTTGGGGCCTAGGCAGAATACATGTACACTTAAGCTACACTTAGGTATAGCATAGAAATAAAGAGGGTTCAGTAAAGGGATATCAAAGTTGGACTAGAATTTGATTTTTAGATTAGTGACAATTAGCTGGGCATGGTGACACATTCTCGCAATCCTAGCTAGTACCTGAGAGGCTGAGGCAAGAGGATCGCAAGTTCCAGCCCGTTCAGAACTACTTAGCAAGATCTTGTTTAAAAATAAAATAAAGGGGGGGGGGCTGAGAGTGTGGCTCAGTTTATTTATTTTAAAGAGAGAAAAATAAAACAAAATTTCAAACAATAGAGGGTAACAATAATTAATATATTGCATGTTGTTATCTTTAAATTAGTTACTCAGAGTACAAGATACCTGCATTTAGTTGTCTAAACTTATTTTCAGTGAACTAAGAGAAATTATCAATGTAACTATCATATATATATATATATATATATATATATATATATATATATAGTTCAGCTTCTTGCATTAGGGAGACAATATGTTTATACATGAGTCTGATTTATTTCACTTATGAGTATGGTCTCCTGTTGCATCCATTTACCTATAAAAGTCTCAAGTTTATCCTTCTTTATGGCTAAGTAGTACTCTATTGTATAAAAATACCACATCTTTTTTATCCATTCTTGATTTGGTGGGTATTTATGTTGTTTCCAAGATCTACCTACTACAAATTATGCTGCTATAAAACATGGGTGCACATATATTACTGTGGTACAATGATTTTAATTCTTCTGGGAAGATACTCAGAAGAGAAGCAGATGGGTCAAATGGAACCTCTACTCCTAGTTTTTTGAGGAATCTGCACATTGATTTCCACAGTGGTTGTGCCAGTCTACACTTCCACCAACAGTGAAGAGTTCCTTTTTCCCCACAGCCCCTCCAATATTGGTTATAATAGCCATTCTTTACAGAGTGAGATGGAATCTCAGTTTTAATTTGCATCTCTCAAATGACCAGTGATATTGAACATTTTTTTTACATATTTATTTGCTGTTTGTATTTCTTCATCTGAGAACTGTGTTCATCTCAGGTGCCCATTTTTGGATTGGGTCTTTGAATTTTGGGGGTCTGATTTTTTTTAATTCTTTATATATTCTTGATAGTAATCCTCTGTCTGAGGAACAGTTGGCAAACATTTTTTCCTACATCGTGTGTTGTCTTTTCACTCTGTTGGTGGTTTCTCTTGCTATGCAAAAGCTTTTTAATAAGATGAGATCCCAGTTTGCTAATTTTTTGTGATAGTTCCTATAGAGTCGGGTTTTTTTGTGAAGTCTTTGCTGTAGCTCAGTTTTAAGACCTTCATTTCCTCTATCATGCACACACTCACACGTATACACAAATGCACAGAAAATAATACAGTGAGAGTTGTGGCCAACAAAGGACAAAGGGCATTGAAAAAGACAATGAGGAGGTTCAGGAAGCCTAGTGTGAGAAACCCAGGCAGCAGAATGTGGAGGAGATGAAGCAAAATGTTAGACTGTAGCCAGATCTCAGGGAACTGGTCTTCTGAACTCAGTGATTTAAACTTGATTCTGGATAGTTTCCTTTCATATAGTAAAGGACAGAAAAGCAATG